>APFE031544291.1:0-16795 GCA_000404065.3 Pinus taeda
AAATCCAATGGCTGAAATAGATTGAGATCTAGGGCTGAGATTAAATGCTCATTTAAATCTCACTTTTTATTTTTTAGCTCACCCCACTTTAATAAAGACCCACTTAGTCATTTATTTCCAAATTCACTTTTCCTTTCTAATTTTACATTAACTTTATTAAAGTTACTTTAAAATTAGACTTTAGTAACTTTATCACTTAAAGTCACTTTTAAATTAGATTTAACTTTATAAAGTTACTTTAGGAGAAAAATTAAATACTTTTGGACACTTTTCCCTAGGCCAAAGATCAAAGCCTTAGGGAACAACCTGTCATTCGGTACCAAATTTCAACATGTTTTTCCTTGTGTGTGTGGCCTCCATGCTCCACTAACCAATTATTTCGGCCTCCCTTTTTCTCCCAAAATTTTGTGGGTCCCATAGTTACCAAAAATGTCAAAATTGTGGAAAAATAAACTTGGGACAAATTAATTTAGGTAGGAACATTACACACAACAATGATGTGGATGCCACAGTCACCTTAGCAATCCACCTCCTTCTCTTTAGTGGAATTTAACCACACCGGAGGCTGCATAGTTTGGGTCACCTAAAGGATATTGTAGGTTTAAGGTTCAAAGGTGACACTTCAATGGGCTTATTCAAGGTACTCAATCTAAGAACAAGGCTCAATTTCAGGAGATAAGGAATAGTGTACCTACAAAGAAGCCTACAAGGATGGACTTGTAGCTTAGGGGTTTTCAATGTATGAGTTAAAAGTAGCCCAAATAGGCATACAAGGAGAGAGAAAAGGCCTGCTTAATGACATGACCAACATAAGTAACCATTTTCAAGTGACCCTAAGTTGAAGCCTTAGTGCATAATTAGGTTTTTTCTAGACTTAAAATTGCCTATAGTTGATGACTTCAACCCTACAGAGTGTAATATCCCTAACCCGAAATATTCCTTAAACCCCCGCAAAAACTCCAACCAAATACGTGCAAATGATATAATAACCGGGAAGCTCAAAATGACAAAAATAATAGTGGTGCAGCTTATAAAATGTAAACATGAAATATAAGCAAATACTCAAGAAATGCAGCGAGAAATGCGAAGCCATTTTATTATACTAAGCAATAGAATGAGTACAGGAGGTGATCAGAAGGATGGCACCTCAACTTGCACCAAGCAAGTGAAGAAATACACTTAGAATAGCAAAGAATGGTCTCTCTCAGAACTGCGTGGAAGCTGTTGGAGAACTGTCGTGCTGTTGTTGCTACTGGAAATCAAATGAGGATTTGGAGTTGTTCTCCTCCTCAGAAAATGTTGAAACTCTGGAATCGGGCTCTACTCAAGAAACCCACAAAAACCCAGAAAGCTTTCCTGGAATAGCTGACCCCCGAAAATCACCCCCTTGGGGTTCTGCGTAGTCCCTCAATGCTTTGCGCTGCTACTGAATGAAACCCTCCATAAAACTGCTTGAAAACCGCTGCCACAACCTCCAATATGCAAGGGCTGATCCCTTGCTCAATCTCCTAGAACAAATCCTGCTACAAACCCACAATCCCGAACTCCTGCCAGAAAGAACTGCGTCATCCCTCTCAAGCCTGCATAGTCATCTACAGTGCTCAATCCTCCTGCCAACTACCAACGAAACTGCAACAAAAATACTGATGGAACTACCTTGCCCAAGCAGGCACTCGAAGTCCTCCAGGGCTAAGGGTGAGATCTCCGAACGGAGACACTCAATGCACTAAACAGTGCTGCAGACTAGCTAAACAGCCAGTGTGCTCAGAAGTTGAAACGACTAGCTCAAATGCACATAACTGAATGATCAAAATGAGGGGGCTCCTCTCTCTTTTATAGCCTTTGCCTCTCTCAATCCCAAGGCTCACCTCCTCTTGCGTGATTCCCCTCTTGCCACGTGTTTCTTCCCTCCTGCGTAGTCCCTCCATGTGTCTGCGTGGGCTCCATTTCTGCGTCCCCGTTTTGCCCCCTTGGCTCCCCTTTAAGTCACAACGTTGTGCTACTAAGAAGTGACTTTTTATTCTAGAAGTGCGGTACGTCCCCCGTCCTCACTTTTTTATTTACAAATAACTATAGAAGGCAAAAATTGAACAAAATCGAATATTCCAATTAGCCATGGCTAATTAAGAATATTACAGTCTCCCTCGGCAAAATGTTGCTTGTCCTCAAGCAACTGAAGTGATGGATGCTGCAAGATCTTCTCGCTCTCCAAAGTGGCATCCTCATCCGACAAATTCTTCCACCTCAACAAGAATTCCCGGACAGTCCTGCTCCGCAGCTGCCTCTCCCTGGTATCAATGATAGCCTCTGGCTGCAATACCAAATGCCTCTCGTCATCCATGGGTGGTAGTTCATCTGTCACTGTCACCTGCTGCCCCAAGGGCCAATGCCTTTTTCAGGCATGATACATGAAAAACGTTATGAATCTTACTGCCTTGGGGCAGCTCCAACTCATATGCAACCTGTCCAATCCTGCGTATCACCCTGTATGGCCCATAAAAGGGGGGCTTGAGTTTCTCAGCCCCCTTCTGCTTTAGTGAAAACTGTCGGTATGGCTATAATCGTAGGTAGACCATGTCCCCTACCTCGAACTGTCTCTCCACCTGACCCCTGTCGACATATAGCTTCTGCTGGTTCTGCGTTGTAGCCATGTTATCCTTGAGAGCTCGGACAATATCCTGACTCTCTTGGATCCAAATCTTGGCTCTAGGAGCCTTGCTATCACCAAACATCACGTCAATAAAAGATAAAGGATGATACCCGTATAAGGCATAGAATGGTGACATACCAATGGACATGTGATGTGAAGTATTGTAGTAGTACTCTCCCAGATGCAGCCACTTCAACAATGCTCGATGCTGCCCACTAACATAGTTACGCAAGTATCCCTCCAGCCACTTGTTAACTATCTCTGTCTGCCCATTCGTCTGTAGGTGTAACTGGTACTCGGTGTCAACTCCGTCCCCACCAACCAGAAAAGCTCCTGCCAAAACCGCCCATGAAGCGGCTGTCCCTATCACTGACGATGGTCTTAGGAAGACCATGTAGCCTGAAGATCTCTTTGAAGAATAGTTCGGCCACCTGTGCTGCTGTATAGTGTGCGGATATGGCAAAAAAATGTGTGTACTTCGTCAGTGAATCAATGACAACAAAGATACAATTCTTGCCCTGTACCGTGGGCAACCCTGTGATGAAGTCCATTGAAATACTCTCCCATTTCCCCTCCGGAATGGGGAGAGGCTGCAATAAACCTACGGGATGGCTCATCTCTCCCTTGTTCCTCTGGCAAACGCACTCCTGGATGTGTTGGAGTACGTCCTCCTTGAGGCCCTTCCATGAGAACCTCTCTCTAATGGCCCTGTAGGTTTTGGTAAACCCCTGATGTCCCGCCAATGGTGAATCATGTGATGCCTGGAGTATCTTCTTCTTGAGCTAAGACCCCTCAGTCAAGAAGATTTGGTCCTTGTAATAGATTATCTCATCGACCACCTTGTACTTGTCATTTGCCACCTGCCCATCCAGAATCTCACATGCAAACCTGTCCTTGGAGTACTCTACTAAGAGTCGAGCCCTCCAGTCTGTATCCAAGCTCATAAGAGACAACATGGCTGGTCTACGTGAAAGGGCATCTGCTACCATGTTCTTACCCTTGACATACTCAATGTCAAAGTCATATGCTTGGATCTTACTGATCCACTTCTGCTGCCACTCTTGTAGCTGCTTCTGCTCCAAAATGAACTTGAGGTTGTTGTAATCAGTCCTCACCCTGAACCTGTTACCCACCAAATACTGCTGGTACTTAGCCAATGCATGCATGATGGGCAGCATCTCCTTGTCGTATATAGAATACAACCTCTCGTGCGGAAGGAGCTTTCGGCTCTCAAAGGCTATAGGGTGACCTCCCTGCATCAACACTAGGCCGATCCCCTCTCCCGACGCATCACACTCCAAAACAAATGGCTATGTAAAATCTGGCAACGCAAGCACTGGGCAGTGGCTCATAACCTCCGTGAGCTTGTCAAAGGCTCGTTGTGCTGTATCCGACCAATTGAATGCCCCCTTCCTCGTCAAATCTGTCAGGGGTGTAGCAAGTTGCGAGAAACCTTTGACGAACTTCCAGTAGTAAGTACAAATGCCAATGAATCCTCGAAGTTCCGTCACATTTCTCGGCTCCGGCCATTCTTTGATGGCCTTGATCTTCTCCTCGTGGACTCTCACTCCGTCCACCCCTATGATGTGTCCCATATACAACATCTTCGTCAAGCCAAACTCACACTCGGAGAGTTTGGCATAGAACTGTTGCTCCTGTAAGATACTCAATACTGTCTCAATGCACTGGAGATGCTCCTCCCAAGTCCTGCTGTAAATGAGAATATCATCAAAGAAAACCAACACAAACTTCCTCAAGTGACTACGGAAGATGTGATTCATGTAGGACTGAAATGTAGCGGGGGCGTTGGTTAGCCCAAAAGGCATCACCAAGAACTCAAAGTGTCCATAGTGACACCTGAAGGTGGTCTTGGGAATGTCCTGCTCCCTCACGTGAATCTGATGGTACCCAAATCTCAAATCAATCTTTGAGAAGCACTGTGCTCCCCTCAACTCGTCCATCAACTCATCGATCCTGGGTATGGGGTACCTGTTCTTCAGGGTCTTCTTGTTCAGGGCCCTATAGTTAATGCACATCCTCAATGTACCGTACTTCTTCTTCACCAACACCACAGAAGAAGCAAAAGGACTTGTGCTCGGTCGAATGTGCCCAAGAGCCAGCAACTCCTGGATAGCCTGCTCAATCTCATCCCGATAGGCCTTAGGGTGCCTATAGGGGGTGGTGATCACTATCTGTATGCCCTGTTCAAGCTTGATGGTGTGCTCAAACCCCCGATCCGGTGGCTGTCTTGGTGGAATCGTCCCAAACACTATGGCATAACGATTAAGGATGGACTGTATCTCTAGATGTACCGTCTGCCCTGTAGTCCCTGCCTCTGATGCACGTAGCTCCACTGCCCACTCTATGTCTCCCTTCCGGAAAACTCCCTCCATTCGATGAGCCGACACAGTCTGAGGTGGATATGTGTGTTGTCCCCGTATCTTCTCATGCCTCCTTGTCTTCTCATCATCCCACTCCATCTCTAGGGTCTTCCAATCCGTCGTGACCTTCATTAGAGTGATAAGCCACTGAACACCCAGTATCATGTTGGTGTCCGGGATATCAACCACGAAAAAGTGGTCAGTGAATGTGTAGGTGCCCATCGTCACTAAAAGCTCTGGAACATAACGAGCACACGTCATGGTCTAATCTCCCGGGACCAAGACTGAAAACCCATCGAAGCTCTCTGTCTGTATACCTCTCGGCTCAACCATCTGTGCATCGATGAAGTTGTGGGTCGCCCCACTGTCAACCAAAAATGATACTCGCTGGCCACGTACTGTCCCTCGTACGCATAGCATCAGATACTTGGGAACTCCTCGCAATGTTGTAGGGGCCCCTCTGGTGGGTGCAAAAGATGCACCACCTGCTGCTGGCGGTGGAGGTGGCAAAGGTCCCTATATGGCTTGGCTATCTCCTGCCTCCACATCATCCTTGTCATCCTCTTCTGCACTGCTCTCGGAGAAGACCTCAATAAAATGTGCTTTGCCAGCAGCACATCTATGTCTCGGTGCCCATGGCTCCTAACATGTGAAGCACAACCACTTCTTCTTTAGCTCCCTCTTGACATCGTCATCAATCTGTACTTGTCCTGGATTCCCCTTTGGAGGTGGAATCCTCACATCCTTCCCCTTAGACAGAAAATGTTGTCTTTGGGGGTAAGGTGTTCGGGTCCTAGGTAAGACATCCTGTAAGTCCCGGGTCCTGCTGATAGCGTCCTGGAGTGTGGCTAGTCTAGTGGATCGGACTAGACCCCGAAGTGGCTCTGTTAACCCCTCAACATACATATAGACCCTCTGTGCCATGGATAGGTTTGACACCATCACGGAGACCCTCAAGAAATCTGCAATGTAGGTCTCTGGGCTCCCTGTTTGTTTGAGCCTCATCAATTCAACAAAATGTTGCTTTGGATCCCTCCAATCAAATCGCTCCATCAATCTCCTGGTAAATTCTGCATATGTCATCACTGTAGAGTGCCCGAGTGTAACCATCCCATGAAACCACCAACCTTGGGCCTCACCATCCAAATGCAACGTTGCCACCTTGATGGCCTCTGTCTCCGACATCTAGTTAAGCTGGAAATAAATGTCCAGCTTCTCCACCCAAGACTTTGCCAAACTGTTTGATGAACCATCAAACGTAGGCAAGTGGAATCTACTCGCTACACGGTGGGTGTCACCATCATGGTAATGTCGATACCCTCTGTGATGGTCGCGGGGTCTACTATCCCGCTGGAGCTGAACAAAATGTCGGAATGAGAGGGCCTCCCTAAACTCCTGCCCATAGGTCTGGTACTCTACAAAATAATCGCCCATATGTCCGGGCTTTGCCTCCTGCTAGGCTACAACACCCGTGTCTGCTCCTAAGAAAGTGGGCATGGTAGAGCGTGTAGGGGCATGTGAGGCCACTTGCTGCGCAGTATCACGTTGCTCTGGAAAATGGTGGGATGTGCCTGATCCCTCACCAACCTGGAAAACCTGTGGGTTCTCACACTGTCTGGCCTCTACTGCCGTGAATCTCTGCCCCATCACCTCAATCTGCCTTGATAGATCCTGCACTGATTTGAGGAGCATATCCACAAATCTCTCCCCGTCATCATCTGCAATCGGAGCCTCCTACTCTACATCCACCACAGGCTCCTCCTGTTCTGCATCCACCACTGGAACACAGTCTCCCTCTCCGTAAGTGTTCTCCAACCTACGCCCAGTGTCTTTGTATCTCCGACCTCTGTAACAGATATAGGGTTTTCCCCCCGGTGTCATAGATTGCTAGCTCCACAGGCTGAGCCAAATCTATGCTCTGATACCACCATAATATCCCTAACCCGGAATATTCCTTAAACCTCAGCAAAAACTCCAACTAAATACATGCAAATGATATAATAACCGGGAAGCTCAAAATGACAAAAATAACATTGGTGCAGCATATAATAATGTAAACATGAAATATAAGCAGATACTCAAGAAATGCAACGAGAAATGCTAAGCCATTTTATTATACTGAGTAATAGAATGAGTACAGGAGGTGATCAGAAGGATGTCACTTTGACTTGCACCAGGCAAGTGAAGAAATACACTCAGATTAGCAAAGAATGGCCTCTCTCAGAACTGTGTGAAAGCTGCGGGAGAACTGTTGTGCTACTGCTGCTACTGGAAATCAAATGAGGATTTGGGACTGTTCCCCTCTTAGGAAAATGCTAAAACTTTGGAATCGGGATCTACTCAAGAAACCTAAAAAAACCTAGAAAGCTTTCCTGGAATCGCTGACCCCCGAAAATCACCCCCTTGGGGTTCTGCGTAGTCCCTCAATGCTCTACACTGCTACTGAATGAAACCCTCCAGAAAACTGCCTGAAAACCGCTGCCACAACCTCCAATATGCAAGGGTTGATCCCCTGCTCAGTCTCCCAGCACAAATCCTGCTACAAACCCACAATCCCGAATTCCTGCCAGAAAGAACTGCGTCATCCCTCTCAAGCGTGCGTAGTCATCTATAGTGCTCAATCCTCTTGCCAACTACCAACAAAACTGCTGCAAAAATACTGATGGAACTACCTTGACCGAGCAGGCACTCGAAATCCCCCGGGGCTAAGGGTGAGATCTCCGAACGGAAACACTCAATGCACTAAACAGTGTTGCAGACTAGCTAAACAACCAGCGTGCTCAGAAGTCGAAACGACTAGCTCAAATGCACATAATTGAATGATCAAAATGAGGGGGCTCCTCTCTCTTTTATAGCCTTTGCCTCTCTCAATCCCAAGGCTGACCTCCTCCTCCATGATTCCCCTCTTGCCACGTGTTTCTTCCCTCCTGCGCAGTCCCTCCATGTGTCTGCGTGGGCTCCATTTCTGCGTCCCCCTTTGGCCCCCTTGGCTCCCCTTTAAGTCACAACGTTGTGCTACTAGGAAGTGATTTTTTATTCTAAAAGTGAGTTATGTCCCCCATCCTCACTTTTTTATTTACAAATAACTATAGAAGGCAAAAATTGAACAAAATCGAATATTCCCATTAGCCATGGGTAATTAGGAATATTACACAGAGGGATTTCCAACCATGAAAATTGCTAGGTTTTGATGTTCTAAGGTTCAACAAGGTAGAACGACCTCTAACTAGATCAATGCTAATCCTCTAGTTGAATTCAACCTCAAACGCTAACCCTAGTTGCTTGCCTTGAAGGGCCAAAATTACAGGAGAAAGGTAAAAAGGTAAAATTTTATGACTTTTTACCATCAATGTGGATTCCAATGCTTTCTATCTACTTGGGTGATGGAGTCTTAAGGGAATTTAACCATGGAAATATCAAATCCTTGAAGGGAGTAAGGGGGAAAACCTTAGGTTTTCACTTGCTAACCCTAGCTATCACATTATGCAAGGATAAATTTACTAGAGAAAAGCTCTCTAGGAAGTTCCAGAATACAAATTAAAGCATGCAAACATTAACCAAGTATTTCATATAAACATAAGCATTTACACATGGAACATAGAAAAAGCTAGAAACATTACATGCAATAATCATGAAATATATTCAATAATAAGGTACTCATAATCATTAATGTATCCACAAAACAAGCTTTTTTTATCCACCAAACCTAGTTACATTCTTCAACACTCCCTCTTAACTAGGGAGGTATTCATAACAAGTACATGGAAGATCTCGAAGTCTCTCAACAATTTAGGCACCGCAATGCCATAGACTAGATTCTTGACCAGCTTGATCTAGATTCTATCCGAGTGGGACTAATATGGACTAAAGCTTTTAGACTCTCTAGGTACCATCATGCTTACTTGCTAACCATCAACCTAGGGATCTAGGCACATATCTGAGGTTAGAGCTCCATGACCAACGCCACGCTCCCTACTTCGGAAACTAGACATCAACACATAGTGCCGACTAGATGTCCTCCCAGGCAATATGTCTCAAACACAAGGCCTCAACAAATCTCTTCCAAACTTTTAACATCATCAACAAGATCAACAATATCAACTAAACCAAGCATGCTTCTAAGATATTCAAACTTCTTATTAGGAAGAGACTTTTCTAGTTATCAACCACCTATTCGTCTGTCGGGACATACTGTAGCTTCACGATTCCATCCTGCATCAAGTTCCTAATGTAGTGGAACTTATTGTTGATATGCTTCGTCTTAGCATGAAACAAGGGATCTCCAAACATCTTGATACAACTTTGATTATCACAATTTATCACAGTAGGATCTAGAGGCGTCTCGAACAAATCTGTCAAAAGCTTCCTCAACTATACAACCTCTTTTCCTACTTCACATGCAACCATGTACTCTGCTTCAACACCACTCAAAGCAAAAGGATCTTGCTTTCTACTCATCCATGAGATCATGGCAGATCCCAAACTAAAGCATCTGCCGATAGTGCTTCTTCCATCAGTGTCACTACCACCTCAATTAGAATTTGTGAAGCCAATCAGATTGACTTCCTTGCTATTGTACTTTAGGCAGTGATGTGTCGTGCCACGAAGATATCGCAGTATATGCTTGGCAGCTATCTAGTGATCATGATGAGGCTCCAACTGAAACTGACTAAGAATGTTCATAGCAAAGCATATATCCAACCTAGTATTTACCAGATACATCAAAGAACCCACCAACCGATGATAGGAGGTGGGATCCATGAGACTTGAGTCAGAGTTCCTTAACTTCTTGAGATTGGTGAACATAGGAGTAGTCATGGGTTTGGAATTCATCATCCCAAATTTCTGCTATAACTTAATGATATACTTTCCTTACCTCAAATATATCTCCCTAGGATTTTGCCATACTTCTAGACCTAGGTAATAGTGCATCAATCTTAGATCTTTCATCTTAAATTCAGCTTCCAGCATCTTATTGCATTCTTGTATTCTTCTCTCCACATCTGAAATGAATAAATCATCCACATATAATAGAATAACGGCTGGCTCATTATTCACAATGTTGATGTAGAGATTTGGATTAGCGAAACTCTTCACGAACCTAATTCTTAGAAGGTATGCATCCATTCTTGCATACCATGCCCTAGGAGCTTGCTACAAACCATATAGGGCCTTCTTGAGTCTACGAACATGAGTATCTTTGCCATTTACTTCAAAGCCCTTGGGTTGCTCAATGTATACTTCCTTATCGATGGTTTCATTCAGAAATGTTGTCTTCACATCCATTTGATGGATATTCCATCCCATTGTAGCAGCCAATGAAACCAAAGATCTAATGGTAGTATACATTGCAGTGGGTTCAAAGGTTTCTTCATAATGTATGCCTTCCTTTTGAGAGAAACCCCTTGCAACAAATCTAGCTTTGTATTTATCTATACTTCCATCAACAACATGTTTGATATTGTAGATCCATTTTTGAGGTGACAACCGATTTGTCGCTAGTTCTAGGAACGATGTCCCAAACCCCATTCTTCATGATGGATTGATATTCTTCCTGCATAGCTTTCTTCCATACTTCTTGATGAGCAGCTTCTTCAAATGTAGATGGTTCAACTTCAATTAGTCTTGTCATATATGCAACATATCCAAAATATCTCTTTGGCCTTTTTCTTTCTCTAAAGGTTTCTTTCATAGCTCCATGTCCTTCAACATCTTCAAAAGTAGCTTTTAACCAATCTGACCTCTTAATTGCGTTCAATATGATCACAGGTTGAATAGGCTCACTTGTTCCTTCTTCTTCTTCTTGAATTGTAGAAGGATTGTCAGGTTGTACTTCTTCTTTAAATATAGGTAGATCTTCATCATTAGAATTAATAAGAATATCCTTGGATCTTTTGTAGGCTTGATTTTCATCAAATATAATGTCTCTGCTTACTTTAATGTTTCTCCCTTCCTTGATGTAGATTCTATATGCCTTTGAGGAGAGGTTATAGCCAACGAAGATCCCTTTGATTCTTGTAGAATATAATTTCTTTCGTTTGTCCTTTGGAATGTGGATATAGGCACGACTCCCAAAGATTCAGAGATGGTCCATGCTTGGCTTCTTCCCTGTGAATGCTTCCTCGGGTGTCATATTTTTAAGAATTCTATGACTTCTATTTTGAATATATACGGCTGCCATTGCTGCTTCTCCCCATAGAAATTTTGGTAAGTCTTGATCAGGGAGCATTGTTTGTACACCTTCTTCAATTGTCCTATTCTTTCTTTCAACCACTCCATTTTGTTCGGGATAGTAGGGAACAATAAGCTCCCTCTTAATTCTTGCTTCTTTACAATATGCAATCAATTCTTTAGAAATGTATTTCTCACCATTGTCTTATCTCAAAGTCTTTATTTTTCTTTTAGTTAGGGTTTCCACTTCACATCTAAATTCCTTGAATTTCTCAAATACTTCATCCTTTTTCTTGAGAAGGTAGAGCCATGTATTTCTAGAGTGATCATCAATAAATGTTACATAGTAAAGATGACCTCCAAGTGATTTGTTAGACATGGGACCACACACATCGGAATGTATGAGGTCTAATATTTCTTTAGACCTTGTTTCACTATTTGAAAATGGATTTCTTGTATGTTTTTCCAAAGAGCATCCCTTGCAAACTCCTTCACGATCTTCTTTGATATTGGGGATGTCCTGAACTATATGTTTAAGAGTGGGAATGACCTTGTAGTGAAGATGACCATATCTTCTATGCCATAGCTCAATGGGATTGGTTTCCATATCAACTAGGGCTTGAGGAGGTGGTGTAATGACTCTATACAAGCTTTCTTCACAGAGCAAGGCCAGAGGAGTTGCTATCGAGGGTTTCTAGCCGAGGAACCTGGATCAGTGGTGTCGTTGCACAAGACGATCAGAGTAGGGTGCATCTCGACAGCGGCAGAAGGATTTCTAGGAGGGAAATTAGGACTCAGAGGGAGTCTAGAAGAGAACTTCCAGACAGAAAGTAGAGATTCAGAGGAGTCGATTAGAGAATTTCCAGGAGGGAAGTAGAGGAGCATCATGGCACAACACGGAGTAAGAGACCAAGATAGACTGGATGGAGCATCGAACTTCGCAATCTGGAAGGCCAGAACTTATTCGTATTTGACAAGAATCGTGTCAAGAACTTCGCCTTGAAGGTAGTAGCTATCCCAGTCGACCACGATCATAATGACAGGTACGAGGAAGTGATGGCAAGGGCCAAGAGCATTATCCTTGACGGGGTCAAGGATCATGTAGTACCACATAGCTAAGAAGGAAACAACATTTGAGATGTGGGAGGCTCTCAAGAAGTTGTACCAGCATACTTCTGTGCAGAGAAGAATGTTGCTTGAGAATTAGTTGAGGTCGTATCAGATGAAGAAGGGAGAACTAATTGCCACCTTCCTCGAAGGACTGAATGAGATCAGAATTCAGTTGACTGCTATAGAGGCGACACTAAATCAGGAGCTGATGGTGAGGACAACCCTGAATGATGTCTCAGAAGACTGGGAGGTATTTGTCCAGATTATACTGGGCAGAGGGACTCTCTCACCTTGAGACGAGATGTGGGCAGCTCTTCGCTAGGAAGAGATCAGACGGCAGTCGAAGACGGGTAGCAGCAGCAAGGGGATCAAAGTCAAGCAGAAAGAGGAAGATGTGACCCTAGCATCTGAGGGACAGCAGGAGAAGTGCAAGAAGAAAGATCTCTCCAAGATCAAGTGCTTCCACTGTGGGGAGTTGGGTCATTATGCGACCTAGTGTCCAAGGAAGAAGAGTAAGGGAGAATCATTCGAGACTAAGGCAATGCCAGCACGGGCAGAGAAAGAAGTTTTGACAAACGATGATTGTGCCATGAGTGCACATGCACCACTTGAGAAGAAGTGGGGAGACATCGCGTTGTAGTCAGGCGGACTACAGGTAATGAGGGGCAGGATCCTCGAGGTACCCAGCCTCTTGGATTAGACTTTGCTACAGGAGCCCCAAAGAGGAGTAGCAGGATTAGCTGAGTCGGGTGAAGACGGGTGCGGATGGAGCAGCAGAGAGAGCTACAGTGCCTCGAGACAACGCGAGGCTCACAAGCTGCAGCCTACGTTACCGGATCCGCGAGGGGCAATCGGCGAAACCTCGAATCCCCGAATCCGAAACTGGTACGGATACGGATACGGTGGGATCCATACGATCAGTGAACAAAATTTATGTGCAGTTCAAGTGGGTTTGGATCTTCAGTTAACAGTTGACCAACTCAGTTAATTGAAATTTTAATATCGTTTAACTTCTAGTTTCACTCCTAGTTTATGCGTGTATCACTTACCGGTTAATAATTCAAATTAGCGGCTATATAGAAAATGAACAGTCATTAATTTATGCGTGTATCACTTACCAGTTAATAATTCAAATTAGCGGCTATATAGAAAATGAACAGTCGTTATTTTTTTATGCGTGTATCACTTACCGGTTAATAATTCAAATTAGTCACTATGTAGAAAATGAACAGTCGTTAATTCCTATTTTATTTTATTAAACAATGTTAAAGTTCCAAAATTAATAGTTATATTGTGGCCCGGGCCGTAGGTTATATTGTGGCCCGTGGGCATGGCAAACCTGAAGTCCCAACAGTTGAAAAGGCTGAATTAATATCCGGAAAAATGACGTTAACGCCTAAAAATGTGGAATCTTCAGACTTTAGCAAACCTTTGGAATTTCTTTGATATTGCGATGACAAAGACGGAAAATTGGCGATTCCCTGCCCAGTGGTCACTGAAAAGAAGTTTGTGTCATGGGTTACAGTAACCATGATTTACTGTGGTGGTTGATTGATTTACATTTATCAATATTTTTAAAGTTATAATTTTATTAATGTATTGGTAGTATTTTTTAATTTTTGGATTTAAATAAATATAAAATATAAATTTAACTTAATTGCCTTAATAAATTTTAATAAAGTTTATAATTTAAAAATTATATTAGTTACATTAATAAAATTATAGCTCCAGAAATATTAGTAATTTATTATAATAATATATTAAATAATTTTAAAAAAGGTTAATTAAATAATATAAAAAAAAAGTTCGTTTACTGTCGTGCTGCATTTAAATAGTTTAAAAGAAATGGGGTCAGTTTTATATCTATCCTCCAACACCGAATAAAATATTTATCTTGAGTTAAAGCAATCTATTTATTCGTCCTTTTGTTGCATGTTGTTAGGTTATATTCCACTTGGGTTCTCTGTATGTTAATACGTTGTAAAAACTATAATATTTTTTTTAATATGTTACAGTGGGCAGCCGTAGGTTATATTGTGGCCCGTGGGCTGGCTTATAATATATAATATATATTAATACTCTGTAAAAACTATAATATTTTTTTTTATATGTTACAGTTTTAAATTTTTATAATACTAAAAATTAAAAGTCCCAGGCCCGTGGGCCATGGGTTATATTAATATAACTTGTAACTTAGAAATTTTAATTTTTTATTAAAAGCCTTAATTTGTGAGTTGAAAATAGAAATTTTAGTTCTAATGTTGTGATTCATGAATGGTTTTGATTTTAAACATCAAATGTATTTTTTAAAATTTCAAAAAATATTATTATATATTTTTGTACTTGCCGTATCCTCGCCGTATCCGGATCCTGGCTTTTCAAAAATCCAACGGATCCGGATCCGTCTCCGTCTCCTGGTAACTTAGGCTGCAGCAGTGCAAGAGGCACATGAGTGTTGCACCAGTGCAGGATGGCACAATGAGGTGTGCAACGGTGCGAGATGCAGGGAGTTGTTGCAGCGACGCAGAGGTTAGAGAGGGAGCACTTGTTAGTGGCAGAGGGAGCTTCAGCATCAGTGGGCGTCTCTAGCCCAACAAGGAGGTCAGATTGGGAGATCAATTACTTACTTCTTAGTAACTGAGTTGTAGTACAACAGTTGGCAACACAATGTAGCATGATGAGAGGAGGTGTAGTGCAGATGCAATGCTAGGAGAAAGGACCAGCAATAGCACGGATGCAAAGGGAGTTGTCGTACAGATGCAGCAGTGGCAGTGGCAGAACCATGGGCAACAATACAGGATGCAATAGTGCAGAGGATGTTGGGCAGGAAGGCCTAGCATCAGCACAGGTACCGATGTCGATGATTAGAGTAATACTCAGTGAGTTGTATTGCTAAAGCACAATCCTCGCTAAGAGGGAGTATTGATTTGGGGTAGCATCAAATGTGCTCTAGCCACAAAATTTGGTGGAGAGGTTGGGGCACATGAGATCTCCAATACCCAGAAAGGGTTTGGCAAGATTCTAAGCAGATTAAGAGATATTAAAATAATTAATATTTTTAATGGAGTCCCTAAGTCTAAACTTAGGGAAAATAAAATATTAATGTGTATTAATATGAATCTATGTTAGAATGGTCCAAAAGACATGGATCAAGCCAGATCTAATCTTAGCCATTGATTAGGGACTTAATCTCGACAGTTGATATGTCAACAGGAAAAGTATAAGAGGAGGCTTGAGGGTCACTTGGAGGATACACCAGAGTGATCAGTCATTCTATTCTCTATAGCGGGGTTTGCTAAGAGAGATAGAATTAGTGATCAAGAGATGCAGCTGAGGGGTATTTGAGTACAAAGAGATAGAGAGGCAAAGATAATGCCTGGAGAGCTGTGCAGTAGCCAAGGAGAGTGACGCAGAGCTAGCTAGGGCTCATGCAAGGGCAGCCGAGAGCTGCGCAGAGCCTCGAAGAGGCTAGCGTTGCTGACGCAGAGGGCCAGAGGGTTGACACAGGGCATCCCAAGGCTGACGCAGGGCATCCCAAGGTTCACGCAAATCCATCTGGGGTGACGCATGGCCAACATGGGACAGAGAGGGGTTGACGCAGTCCAGAGAGAGGCTGACGTTGGGGTTTCTGGGGCATATTTGTGCTGAATAGCTGCCAGAAGGATTATTCGGGGTTTCAGCCAGGAGATTTGTCAAAAACTGAGAAGTATTACTGCCAAGGAAATTCTCTATTGGGTAGGCCAGTTTCGACACCCAGATTATACTCTGATATTGCTTAATAAGAAAACCCTCAAATAGCTGCATCAGTTTTCCCACATTGGGTTTTTTCGGGGACATTAGTCCAAAAATAATGGTGTCATATGGTGTGTTTGTTTCTGTTTCTTTTAGTTGTTGATTTGTAATATGTTGAGAATGCACTAGTGTTTATTTTCAGTAATTACATTGTAAATAACTTGTTAAGGAAAATAACAAGTAGGTAGGAATAAATTAGATAAAGTGCATGGAGGGTTTCTAAGTAAGTAAACTTAGAAACTTCAACACAACTTAGCGCTAGTACTCTTGAGAAATTCGATCTTTTGATCTCTCTCACTTGATGTGTTCTTCGAGTGCCCGTCATGCTCCTTATAATCTCTCATTGGACCTCCAATGGCCAAGATTAAATCATAATCAAAGACTAAGATTAATTGAGAGTTGATCCTCGTCTTCTTCTAGAAGATTGACACCATATTTAATTAATACCCTTTAATTAACTAGATTTCCTAATTTTAGACTCAAGGAACCATGTAAATTTTTTAATTATTTTAATTAAATCATCTCTAGGTGGAATTTTCCCAAACGATTTTTGGGTATTCGAGAATGCATGTGTCCTAAACTCTACAAAATTTAGAGGCTATAGCACATCCGATGCTACAAAAATTAACATTGTTTCTAAAATTAACAATCACCCAAGTAGAAATAGACACTGGCATCCTTAGTGTTGATA
>APFE031544294.1:0-42014 GCA_000404065.3 Pinus taeda
CTGTAGTAGCCACGTTAGCGCAGGCCATGGACTGTTCCCCTCTCTGAGGGTTTTAACCACGTCAAAATACTGGTGTATTGATCTGTGATCTATTTGTGAGCGGTGTCCTTTTGGTGTTCTGTCTGAGGAACTTACCCTGTAAATTCCTACACAACCCCTGAGGTTTTAGCCCACTAATGGGGGTTTCCGGCTTCAAACGCAAATAACTCTCAAACCATGAAGAAATGGGAGGCATACCATATATCAACGGAAACATCTCGACGAGTAGAATCTATCGAGAAGAAATTTGAAGCAAAAATAATATGAGTTGTCAAATCAAAATGCCCTTGCAAGATCGGGGTAGCCCCCGGTGCTGCTTTGGTTGACATCAATGACAACCATTGATCAACATGCCCTAGGCTCGAGATTTTGCAATGAGGCTAAAACACATGCATTGTCCAAGACCCAAAAATCGTTTGGGAAAATTCCACCTAGAAATGGTTTAATTAAAATAATTAATCATTTTTAATGTATTCCTAAGTCTTAACCTAGGAAATGTGATTAACTAAAGGGTATTAATTAAATATGGTGTGAATCTTATAGATAAAGACGATGATCAACTCCCAGTTAATCTTAGCATTTTATTATGTTTTAATCTTGCTCATTGGTGCTCCAACGAGAGATTATAAGAAGGAGCTTGATGGGCATTTGGAGAACACAACGAGCTAGTGAGATCTAGAGATCAAATTTCTCAAGAGTAGCAGTGTTGAGCTGCCGGAGAGAGATCGAGTGATCTTCTTGCAATGAGGCGCAGGGATAGTAGACCGAAGGGGATTATTCCAGTCCCGGTGAGTGTAAGGCAGTGAAGGCATCGAGAGGTCCAGAGAGGCAATGCAGTGCTTCAAAGGGAGTCTGAAATTTTGATAGGGAGCAATCAAGATCCAGTGCAAGAAGTCGGGGTGTGAGCCCGGAAGGCCAAGGAGTTGAGTTTCCAGTGGGCAAAAGATCAAAAGGAGAGGGTGATGCACTCCCTTGAGCTATGACACAGTGATTGCGTGAGCCCACACAGAGATAGCGTAGGGCAGCTCATCCAGAGATCAGTGTTGGATCTCCAGTGACAGTGTGAGATATTTTCTCACTACCTCTTTGCCAGTTTATTCTTTGTATCGGATAGCCAGTTTGGGCATCCAATGATTTGTACTTAGATTTACTACTGCATAATAATCAAACCCTCAGCTGCTGCACCGATTTTCCCAAGTTGGGTTTTTCCGAGGACATTTGTCCAAAAATAACGATGTATTATTGTGCGTGTGCATCTATTCTTCCAGTGTTTTGATCTCTTCCACAATATTTATTTTGTGAAGGTTGCAATGTATATGTTTCAATATTTGTCGTAGGGAATTGCAAATAATTTGGTTGATTAACTTAACAAATAGAAGAAACATTATCAGTTGTTGTAGTAGGATTAGGGATCACCAATTTTTCACGCCCTAATCTTCTATAAGTATTTTATTTTGATTATTTTAATATTATTTTAAAAGCTCCCCCTTGACTTCATCTAAGTGACTTTTAATTTAATTTTATTTTACTTAAGTCATTTTTGGCCTTTTTTCTTTCAATTAATCGTTTTCCCCTTTTTTTAATTTAATTGACTAATTAAAGTCCCTTTTAAACCGCAAAAATGATAAATCGCCCACCATACATTCTTTGGTTGGGGGAAGTCACTTCTCATCATCCTAGCTTGTAGATCTTCTCGATCTGGTTCCAACGAGCTATTAAACTAAGGTGTTCCATCAAATATTCCTCCCTGAATGCCACATTAAGTGTAATTAATTAAGTTAGGCTCAATAATAACCTTGTTTTACGGGAATTATCGAAATGCAACAAAACCAAAAGTAAGGCGTGCGAAACTAACCCTGATGATGGAATATGCCAAGGATACACCGTTGAACCCCATAAAACTCCTTTGGAACCTTTGATGACATATTCTTACACCTGTGCAATGGCCATCATGTACCTTAGAAATCCATCCTAGTTGTACTATAGAGGAAACTAGAAAGGGGACATTACAAGTCCTCCTGCTCCAAGATTACTTGCCCTCAAGCAATCCATATTTGTTCATAGCAAAGGCATCACACTGATACTAGAATCCCATATGAACCACTGGGTCACATCATGCCTCTGTGGTAAACAAACATGAATGGATCCCTTGATACCTGGATCCCAAACAAGCCACTGACTCAATCTCCCATCAATGGATCCACGTGGATTCCAAAGCCACCATGTCCAATCATCATCGCTCTTGCCTAAGGGCTCCTACTATGTTGTGCCCTTGGCAAAACATACTCTCTCAAATCTCCCTCCATTAATAGGATACCAACTCATAATCTCCCTCCAATCCATCTCGTAGGAAGGATCAAATGCCTGAATGCATGTACATGGAACAAGTCCATCATGTCGATGCTACTCCATGTTCCACCCATGCTTCTCTGCTCGAACAACTAATAGGTGTGACTCTACCCCTTTCCCTCCAATGTATAAAAGTGAGCTGACAAAGATGTCGGCTCTATCTATGTACCCCTCGAGAGGGTTGCTTTAAACCACCCAAGTAAACTCCTTTTGCTACCTCACTAAGAACATCAATCGTCCCTGAATGCTAAACAAGTTTCCTGCTGACTCGACACAGTTCATTCTAAGCCCCTTAATTCTACTATCCTGTTGTAAGATCGTGTTGCGGACTATTTGAATCTTCTACTTCAACACCATAAGAATTCTCCTAAAATGCACAATCTTCTCTTGATGGATACCATTTAACAGTATTGTAGCCCTGTTGGTTGCTTCTACATCTATTTGCACCTCATTGATCAGTGGACCCATGGATGGATGCTCAACCACCACCACCACCTAATCTCCAACTTGAGCCTCCAACTGGCTCTCTAAAGATGGCTCTTAATGCATGTTGTGCATATCATCATCCTCAACTGACTTGTGCTCCTTGATGGGTTCTTCATGCTAGATCACTAGGAGCTCATCTTGCCAGTCTCCCTGAATGTCTTCTCCTTGGTCTTCTTCACATACAGAGTCAATTTGTTGTGCATCATTTTCAACCATCAAACATGGATGTACGGGTGAGCTACTAACATGCTCACATGATTGCTCATGCTCCTCAAAGGTATCCTCGTGAAAATCAATGGACTCAACTATAAAAGAAGAATCCTCATCAGAAGGGTCAGAAGAAATCTGCTCCTGTTCTACCTCTGTCATCTCCTTTGTATCACTCAAGAATGTGTAGTTAGGCCCCAAAGGTATCTTGAAAATAAAGCAAAGACCTTTCCTCCTTAGTTCATTCTTGTTGTGAGTATGAATCTTCACATCCTTGTCATCTTCACTCAATTGGTTAGATGCACAAACTCGCATCGTCCTTAGCTCCTCCTTGATCAAATTCTCTTTGAATAGTCTCATATTTTGCTCAACCATCCTTTTTGTTAATTCATCAGTACCAAGTGAGAAAATCTGCTTCGTCCTCCAAATGGACAACAATATGGACTGCAACATTTTGTAGATGGCCTCATGATCACCCAAAGCTCCAATCATGATCTCTAAGATCTTGAGCCTCTTCCAAAGGTAGGGCTCACAATGTCATGCAATCCATGAAAACCTTCTTCTATCAGCAACAAACCATTTTGCATAATGTCATCATTGTAAGGGAGCATAGGTAAAGTTATTCTCATAATCTCATCGAGACAAGAGACGACTATAAGTTTGACCCCCTCACAAGTGTGCTCAAAAAATCTTCGCTGGATCAAGGCAAGCATTATTGGTTTGAGTGCCCAATTTAGAACCCTCAAATATGATTGGCTCACCTTAGAAAGATGTGAGTCCAATTTCTCTTGATGATGGGGAGTTTTCGCAGTCATATTCATGTTCTTCAAATCTGCTCCAAGTGCATAAAGCAAATTTCCTACCTCTAGTTCTTTTTGCAAATCCCTTACTTGTTCCAGTTGTAGGATAGCGTGTACCCCCTTTGAAAAGAGTTTACTATTTGGTTGAGTTATTTGGCCTATAACCACTCAAATCACCAGGAGACTTAAAAGGGGTTCCTAAGAGGGAAATTGCTAGGTTAAGGGCAACAGTGGAGGCCTAGCCCACTCTCACCACAGCTAAGTCTTCCATCTCCTTACAAAATTTCACAGATGGAAGGAGTCCTGGTAGTGTAGGGATCACTTGTAAATTATATGTCAATGGATAGGTGGAAAATGACCCTACAAACAGTTTCCCAAGGATAGAATGAAGAATGGAATTTCTTGCTCTTTAAGCAAGGGACTTGGTCCAGTTGATTTGGGGTAGCATCGGATGTGCTCTAGCCATGAAAATTGGTGGAGAGGCTAAAGCATATGAGATATCCAAGACCCAGAAATGGTTTGGGCAAATTCTAACCGGTTTGGGAGATGCTCTAGCCATGAAAATTGGTGGAGAGGCTAAAGCATATGAGATATCCAAGACCCAAAAATGGTTTGGGCAAATTCTAACTGGTTTGGGAGATACTAAAATAATTAATATTTTTAATGAAGTTCCTAAGTCTAAACTTAGGAAAAATAAAATATTAATGGGTATTGATATAAAACTGGGTTAGAAGGTTCCAAAAGTCATGGATCCATCCAAATCTAATCTTAGTCGTTGATTAGAGATTTAATCTCAGTCGTTGATGGACCAACAAGAAAAGTATAAGAGGAGGCTTGAGGGTCAGTTGGAGAATACACCAGAGTGATCAGTCATTCATTTTGCTAGAGCGGGGTTGCTAAACAAAGTTGAATCAGTGATCAGCAGCAAGGAGCAGTGAGTACAATGCAGAGAGGCAGGGACAATACTAGGAGACCAGCACAGAAGTAGAGAGAGCCAGAGCAACAACCAATCCAGGCTATGCAAAGCTCAGCAGAGGCAGCGCAGAGCCCAAAAAGACTGTGTCATCCACGCAGAGCACAAAGGGAGTGATGCAAAGGGTCCTAGAGGTTGCATAGTGCCTCAGAGGGCTAATGCAAAGGGTCCTAGGGCTGACGCAGGTTGGCAGGAGGTTGATGCAGAGGCCAAAAGGGCCAACACTGAGCTTTAGTTATGTTGGAAAGGGTTTCGTGGGACAGGTTTTCTGAATACCTGTTTCCGGATATAGAGGTATTGCTGCCGTATATTTTTCTCTGTTGGGTGAGCCAATTTAGGCACCCAGTTGTCCTCAGATAAATTGCATAATAATATAACCCTCTGAATAACTGCACCAGTTTTCCCACATTGGGTTTCTCCGGGGACATTGGTCCAAAAATAACGATGTCACTTATGTGCTTGTTTTCTTTCAATTGATGATCTATAAATGTTGATACTATACTTGTGTTTATTTTCAGTATTTACATGGTAAATAACTTCTTAAGTAATTGAACAAGTAGGTAAAATAAACTAGATAGTACAAGAACAATTTCTAATGGGTTACAATTAGAAATTCCAACATGGTATCAGAGCGTGGTTACAAATCATAGGAAAACTTAAGGCATCAGCCGAGCAAAGCATTTGCAGCAGATTCAGCTGTCTCGAATGACAGAGCTAATCCTTGCAGAAGGCTACAGAGGAAGGAGTGACGCAGAGGGACTGCATCATCATTCTGGGCCAGAGAAAGGCAATGCAGAGGCTAAGGGAGGCAGAATTAGGCTCACGTAGAGCCACGCAGAGGCCAGGAGGGATAACACAGTTGGCTGGGGGAGCTCATTTGCTGGTGCCGGGTTTGTGCAGAGCCAGGTGGCTCAATCCTTCAGTTGCTGGGGTATAGGAGGTTGTGGGTAATTTGCGGATCAAAGCTGGTGGGTTAATGTAGTCAGAACAATACCTAACAAGGCAAGACCAAGGGGGAGGGAGTTGCTGCCGAGGCATATTTCTAGCCAAGGAATCCGGATCAGTGGTGGCGTTGCACAGATTATTAAAGTGGGGCAACTTGATGTTGGCAGAGGGATTTCCATAAGGGAAATCGAGACTCAAAGGGAGTCGAACCGAGAACTTCCAAACAGAAAGTTGAGAGACTCAGCACGAGTCGAACAGAGGACTTCCACGAGGGAAGTAGAGAAACTCGGAGGAGTCGAAAGAAGAGCAACGAGATGGTCGTGAATGGGCTGAGAGATCAGGATAAGCTGGATGGAGTGTCCAACTTTGTGGTCTGGAAGGCCAAGATCTTGTCCATTCTTGACCCGATAGCTAATGAAAGGTACGAGGAGGCAATGACAAAGGTTAAGTGCATCATCCTTGATGGGGTCAAGGATCATGTGGTACCACATATTGCCGAGAAGGAAAGAACAAAGGAGATGTGGGATGCCTTGAAGACATTGTACCAGCATACTTCTTTGCAAAGGCAGATGCTCCTGGAGAATCAGCTAAGGGCATACCAGATGTAAAAGGGAGAGCAGATAGATGTCTTCGTCGATCACTTGAAGGAGATTCGTGACCAGCTAACTTCCATAGGGGCCACGCCGGATGAGGAATTGATGGAGAGGACCGCACTGAATGCAGTTTTCAAGGATTGGGAGGTATTTGTCCAGAGCATACTGGGTAGGACAAGTCTTCCAGATTGGGAAGAACTGTGGGCGGCTCTTCGTCAAGAAGAGATCAAACGGCTGACCAAGGCGGGGAGTAGCGGCAAAGGGGTCAAAATCAAAAAGGAAGAAGAAGAGGATGCAACTCTAGCATTCGCAGGGAGCCAGGAGAAGAGGAAGAAGAAGGATCTCTCCAAAGTCAAGTGCTTCCATTGTAGGGAATTGGGTCATTTTGTGAACCAGTGTCCTAGGAAGAAGAGCAAGGGAGAGGCTTCGGACTCGAAGACAACGCCTGCAAAGGCGGAGAGGGGCATGATCCTTAAGGTACCCAACCTCTTGGATCATACCTTGCTACGGGAGCCCCGAAGAGTAGTAAAACTAGTAGATGTTGGTAGAGACAGATGCAGATGGAGCGGCAAAAAGTGCTACAGTGTAGGAGTCTAGGGACAACACGAGGCTAGCTGGCTGCAACAGTGCGAGAGGCACGAGAGTGTTGCACTAGTCCAGGATGGCACAGAGAGGTGTGGAACAGTGTGAGATGCAGGGAGTTGTTGTAGCAACACAGAGGTCAGTAAAGGGAACACTTGTTAGCGGCAGAGAGAGCTTCAACATCGGGAGTGTTTCTAGCTTGATAGGGGTGTCAGAAGTTGGGTGGATTAGTTACTTACTTCTCAGTAACTGATTTGTAGTGCGCTAGCAGTATGTAGTAGCACGATGCAGCATGATGAGAGGGGATGTATTGCAGATGCAGCGCTGGCAGGATGGATCAACAGCAACACGAATGCAGAGGGAGTTGTCGTACGGATGCAACAGTGGTAGTGGCAGGGCCATGGGCAGTAGTACAGGATGCAACAGTGCAGAGGATGTTGGGCGAGGAGGCCTAGCATTAGCACAGGGACTGATGCCAGATAATCAAGGTGATGCTCAGTGTGGACTCGTGGAGTATTACTAGAGCACAGTCATCGCTAAGAGAGAATGTTGATTTCGGGTAGCATCGAATGTGCTTTAGCCATGGAAATTGGTGGAGAGGCTAAAGCACATGAGATCTCCAAGACTCAGAAATGCTTTGGGCAGATTCTAACTGGTTTGGGAGATATTAAAATAATTAATATTTTTAATGGAGTTCCAAAAGTCATGGATCAATCCAAATCTAATCTTAGCTGTTGATTAAAGATTTAATCTCGGCCGTTGATGGACCAACAAGAAAAGTATAAGAGGAGGCTTGAGGGTCAGTTGGAGAACACACCAGAGTTATTAGTCATTCATTTTACTAGAGCGGGGTTGCTAAGCAAAGTTGAATCAGTGATCAGCAGCAAGGGGCAGTGAGTACGATGCAGAGAGCCAGGGAAAATACTAGGAGACCAACACAGAAGTAGAGAGAGCGAGAGCAACAACTAGTCCAGGCTACGCAGAGCTCAACAGAGGTAGTGCAGAGCCTAGAGAGACTGCGTCATCCATGCAGAGGGCAAAGGGAGTGACGCAGAGGGTCCCAGATGCTACATAGTGCCTCAAAGGGCTGACGCAGAGGGTCCTATCGCTGACACAAGTCAGTAGGAGGCTGACACAGAGGCCAAAAGGACCAGTGCTGAGCTTCAGTTGTGCTGGAGAGGGTTTCGTGCAACAAGTTTTCTGAATACCTGTTTTCGGATATATAGGTATTACTGTCATATATTTTTCTCTGTTGGGTGAGCTAGTTTAGGCACCCAGTTGTACTCAGATAAACTGCATAATAATATAACCCTCTAAATAGCTGCACCAGTTTTCCCCCATTGTGTTTCTCCGGGGACATTGGACCAAAAATAACGGCGTCACTTGTGTGCTTGTTTTCTTTCAGTTGAGGATCTGTAAATTTTGATATTGTACTTGTGTTTATTTTCAATATTTACATGGTAAATAACTTGTTAAGTAATTAAACAAGTAGGTGAAATAAACCAGATAGTACAGAAATAATTTTTAACGGGTTAGAATTAGAAATTCCAACAGGTCCTACAGGGGTAAGGGGTGAGGATTGGAGGGTTGAGTGAGAAGGAATAGGCTTATAGACGAGTTTCTCAATCCCTACAATCCTTGGGAAACTTGGATTCCCAAATGGTCTTTGACAAATAATCTTTATTGAGAAATGGGACCACATGGGGCCAAGTGGACCCAGTCCAAGTTTGGGGATGGAATGTAGCAACCAATGATATTCCTATCCTGGACAAGGTGAAGGGAAAGGACCAAACAAGAATATTTACTTCAAAAGGTTGAACTGATCTTGTTGAGGTCTAGGCTTGGGGATGCCTAGGCAAAATTCAATCCCAGAGCTAAGGCTAGGGATTCCCGAAGATTCCACCAATAGAATTGCCTCAAATTTAAAGGAGAGGAAGGGGACCCACCAGCACAATAGTCTGTAGGATATTGAAATTTTTTCCTCTCGTCAATTCCTGAGAAATTAATGCCCTAGGTGACCTTTGAGGGCTAGACCTGGGAAAAAGTGATAAAAGGTGAAAAAGGTGAAGGGGATGACCACCCTTTTTTAAGGATCAGTGCCTAATTCACTTGGGGATATGGATTCAAGGATGATGATGAGTACGAAGTTGGTTTCTTGATCAAGGAGGCCCAGAAAGTCGGCTTCATCCAATGTTGAGAGAAAGAAAAGAAAAGTGACCTTCAAGCATTTATACTTCAAAGCAAATGATGCAAGCTTATTGAGACAAATAATCTCTAGGACATTTCATTCATATAACATTGGCCCATACATTAAATTAGCTAAAACATGCTCAATTCCACATTTCAATCATGCAGCAACTAGCCCTAGTTTTAGCAGTATGCAGCAACAAGAATAATAACATCAAAATTTACTTACAATGTTATAGAGTATATCCAACCAGCATTTCATTTACAAGACAAAGCTCCAAGACAAGATAAATTGCCCAAATCCATACGTCAAAATTCATCCATCTCCAAAAATATCCACCAATGAAAAATGTGAAGTTCTCTATATTAGAGAGATCCCAAATCCAATGGTGATCCAAATGAATGTATCTAACATCAATATATAGCCTCCTAAGGAGTTCAAATTAGCATATGGGCCTACTTTAGCCCCTAATGATAAAATAATGTGCAAATAAAACCCTTATTGGTGACAAGCCCACCAAACTAGCTCACAATTGTAAAAATGAGCCTCACAAGGGGCCAAATAATAATATGTACATGTCGTGGGGCCCTTAAAGGGGATAATATGTCCAAGGTGGTTTCATCACTTAAAAGGGATAGTATGTCCAAGGCACATCCCTCAAATGAGGGTGGCAAGTGATAAATAAGTGGAATAGAGTAGGGAATGAGAGGGGCAATCCTGGGGTTGGGACAATCATGGGTTCCTGAATTATAAAAGAGGTTCATCTATGCCTATGGAACCAGGGTGATGGCCATGGATTGGGGTAGAGCTCATGCATTGGTTTTTGCCCAAGTGCTGATTATTTTGTCCCGACCATCTTTTACATTTTGTGGTACAATTTCGTGTTAAATGTGGCCAATTATGCTTTTCTCTTTCTTTTAGCTGCTTCAACCTCCGAGGCATCATTCTAGGCTTGACCCAAGGTGGTGGGGGCAAAGGTATAAGGTGGTTGGCCCTATGTGGACCCAAAATGGAAATATGGGCCCAGGTGGGAGAAACGATGAATGAGTGGAAAGGGAGTAATATGTGTGGGTAAAGGAGCGGAACCACGCACCCAAAGTCATGGTTTCATAAGTAGTACCACCCTACAACCAAATGGTTAATAAAGGAGATCCCACGGGACTAAGATCCAAGGGTAACAACCAAAAGAGATCAAAGGGACAAGGGCACAAACTAAGCCCACACTTTCCGCCAAATACCCCCATCAATCCACACCCAGAAGTATCCATGATAAGTAAACCCCATACTCAATTACCAAATGACAAGACATACCTTTATATTCGGGAGGCCCACCTTCAAAATACGATCAATACAGGTGGGTGAAGGACCACACAGCTAGCTCAGGTGGCAGAGAAATGGCACAACAAGCTAGTATGAGGTATTAAGGGGCCACTGGTTGTCTGTTGACACTCATCATGGAGAAAAATTTCTCCTGGGGATATCACCCACAAAGTGGTGGGTAACATTTGGCTCCAACTAGGACGTGATCTCTTGTAGAAGTGGGCAAGGTTGCTTGAACAGGAGGTCACTAGAACTCCAGCAATCTCTTGGTCACCGTAGACCTGTTATCTGCACATGTCAAAGATCAAAGCGACGGGGCAACATGCTTTTCACAGTCTCTTATGATCACCCATGCTTAATCTTATCCCATAAATGAAAAATAAATAAAATATCCATTTTTATTTATTTTTAACCCAAATGCAATCCAATCTATCATGAGAAACATCATATGCGGTTAGTTCTAATGCAAAAACTCATCACGCAATGCATCCTACCCTAACATGCTTATGATGAAGCTATTATTAAGTGTAATCATAAAGCCAATGCAACCAACATATCATCAATTCAATATAAATATGTTTGTCTATATGATTACTCATGTAGCAAATCCCAAAGCGAATTCAAATCCAAACACATGGAGGATGTTATGGGCGGGAGGTGGGAAAATATGATGCCCACACATGGATGATTATGCGACAAGAGGTAAGAAAAGGATGTAATCTAGTCCATGAGATCTTCTCTTGCAACCAAAATATAGAGATGTCAACAACCAAGCTCATAAACTCTTGATGGATGGCAACCTCAAGCATATCACTTCCACCATCATCATTATTATTTACGTCATGGCTTATGGCCTTCATTTGCTTATGATTAGTAAGAAGGGAGGTCGATGAGATGGAGAAACACAAGTGGGTTGCACATGATGATTACACTGGAGAAGGGGGACTATGGAATGGTCAAAACCCTGAGGGTGCGTCCGGGGAGAAAAAGTGTAATCAATCAAGGGCTTCTCCTTGACACTATACTCAGGAGGGGAAAAGGGCTCACAACTACTTGAGATTATATGACCAGGGGTGAGGGACTTGTGAAAATTCCTAGACTCGAAGGAACCCCTATTACAGCAAATTTGAATCTACTTCATCTACTTGATTTTTAAATTACATTCATCAAATTATTCTTCTGAATATTGAAGAAAATTACTTTTGCAACCTACACTAATTAAATATTTGATCTCATGAAACAAAAAACAGAGCAAAGAACAAGATACATAGGACACGCCTATTTTTGGACACAATAGTCCTAGAAAAAACCCAATGAGTGAAAACCGGTGCAGCAGCTCTAAGGGTTTATTATTATGCAGGAGAAATATTTGAATACAAATATATGATGCTCATCTAACAATCCTTTACAAAGAAAATACTGGTGGAAAATCTAATTGAGTTTTACCTCGCCTCACACGAAAGAATTCTGGCTGATCTGGCACAAGACTAGGTAACCTCGTTATTTCTGCACTGGCTTTGCGTCAACCCTGTGTCACCTTCTCTTCCCTCTGTGCCTTTGCATCAGCTCTCCCAATTGTTCCAGCAATTCGAGCAAATCCCGACAGTTCTGGCAGTTTCGGCTATTCCGGCAGTTCTGGATTCTGCGTGACAGACAACTTTTTGCGTCATCTCTCCCAGCTACCTCTACATCAGCTCTCACGACCATTCCGATAGTTCCCGACAGTTCCAATAGTTCTAGGCAGTTTCGGAAGTTCCCGGATTCTGCATGACGGACAACCTTGTTGCGTCAACCCTCTTGGCTACTGCGTTACCTCTCTGCAAGCTCTCTCTGCCTCTCTTTCAGTATTCTCCGAAAATTCCTTCTTCCAGATTCTCTCCGCCCCTCAGCTGCAAGATCTCCCCAATCAATTTTCCTCTTGAGAACTTCTCACCTCAGAAAATCAATTTCCCCAATTTATCTGTGTGTGTTACCAAATGAACCCCAAACCTCCATTTTATACATTTCCTATTGAGTCTTCAATGGCTGAAATTAAGTCTCTAATCAACAACTAAGATTAGAAACTGACTTGATCCTCCTTTTAGATCATTCTCATCCATATTTTGATTAATACCCATTAATATTTTAATTTCCCTAAGTTTAGACTTAGGAGCTCCATTAGAGACATTAATTATTTTAATAGAATATAATCCAGGTGGAATTTCACCAAATGGTTTCTGGGTTCTTTATATCTCATGTGTCTTAGTCTCTCCAATTTTCAAGGCTAGAGCACTTCCGATGCTACCAAAAACTAAAAGGAATCACTTGATGAAGACTCAAGATGATGACTAATAGGAAAAAGGGAAATCAAAATATTGTATTCAACGGGTTGTGCTTTTCCAAGATCATAATCTAAAGGCTCAAGTGATTTGAACATAGAATCATATTCAAGAGAAGTGGGAGCCCTATCAATGTCCTTAGCTGTGAAAATTCTATCATTGCAACAACTAATTTATTTTACCTACTTATTTACCAATAAGTTATTAAGAAAACCCTTCAATAAACATTAAAATAAATTATGCTGCAGATATCACACCATAATACAGAAACAAACACATACACAAGAATGAACATATCAACACAGATATTTTCGCCAAATATCCCCAGAATAAACCCAATGCGGGAAAACCAGTGCAGTACAGGAGGATTTTATTATGTAGCAATTCTTCAGTACAACTGGGTGCCAAACTAGCATACCCAACAAAGAACAAATTCTCTAGCACTTCTCCCAATCTCATTGTCAGGCTTACTGGCCTCTACGCAGCTCCCAAAGCTACTGCATAGCTCCTACCTCTCTGCGTCACCCATGCAGGCCTTCCAGTGACTGCGCAATTTGCCGCCTCTACGTCCGCATCTCCAACCTCTGCATTGGTCTTCTAGTGTTGTTCCCAACTCTTTGTTCTGTACCCACTGCCTCCTACTACTCTCCAGACCACTAGTTCGAATTTCCCAGTTAACCTCGCTCCAGAAATCAAACTGACTAGTCTCCCTTAGTGTGTCCTCCAACTAACCCTCAAGCCTTTTCTTATACTTTTCCTTTTGGTCCTTCAACGGTCGAGATTAAACCTCTAATCAATGGCTAAGATTAGATCTGGCTTGATCCATTTTTGGAACCTTCTAACCCAGTTTTATATTAATACCCATTAATATTTTATTTTTCCTAAGTTTAGACTTAGGAACTCCATTAAAAATATATATCTCCCAAACTGGTTAGAATCTGCCCAAACCATTTTTGGGTCTTGGATATCTCATGTGCTTTAGCCTCTCCACCAAATTTCATGGCTAGAGCACATCCAATGCTACCCGAAATCAACATTAGAAGCAAAGATTAGGTCTCTTCTAAAAGGAAAAATGATCACTTCCAACTGCTCCTCTTTATGCAAAGGAAAATGAAGATTCTCCTTCCCAATGGTATCAATGGGTATGTCATCATAAGTAGTGCCCAAGGGGAAAGGAAGATCAATCTCATGCTCATCCTCCTTGTCGGTGTCGTAAATGGGAGCACAATCAAATTGAGGACCAACAATTTCCCATTTCTCCTCTTCAATGTGGAAATAATCTTTAATGTCATATTCCAAGGGGCTAATGGGATCATCTCTCTCAAGGTTTTCAAAAGAGGTTTTATTAGGAGTAATATCCCTGAGAAAGGTAAGGTTGGTCTCAATTTCTCATTCCATAAATTCACCCTTCACATCGCATGTGTCCTCAAAATCATTATTTTCATTATATGGACCAAAGGAGGACTCATCTTCTTGCTCATTACGTAGATTCTTAATGTATTGATGATGCTCGATGAAGGCTTCCTCTTGGATGCTTAATGTAGGGTGTACTTGAAAATATCTAAGAAAGCCATCAACGAACTCTTCAATGCATGAGATGCTTCTAGGTTCATGATCATGTAGCCATGAGTTATGACCACTAAGAGATCCCATGAATAATAACATAAGGACATCTTGGTGGACAACCTTCTCTTCTGAAGCATGTGCATTAAATCTTTCTACATGGTCAATTGTGGAGAGTGGATCACCATCAAACATGGGCATCCTGCGTAGCATCCTTCCTGTGACACGATTAAGATGTCCAGGGATGCTAGCAATGTCCAATGCGGAAAATATATGAAACAATGACAACCTATTTGAGGTATACATGAAACATATGTAGGAGTTGCTAGGGTGAAATTAAAGATGCCTAGAAAATGCTTTCTTCACCCTACAAGCATCGACGTTAAAGTTCAATGGAAAACTAGGGCTTCGTTCTTCCAATGGAGTCGCCAATAATGATATATTGATATGTCTTACAAGGAACAAAACACATGTCTTGCATCCCCAATAACGACACCAAAAATGTTACCACTCAAACCACCAGAAGACCTAAAAGGGGTTCCTTAGAGGGCAACTGCTAGGTTAAGGGCAACAACGGAGGCTTAGCCCATTGTCACCATAGTTAAGTGTCCCTACTCTTTACGAACTTTCACTGATGGGAGGAGTCCTGGTGGTGTAGGGATCACTTGTAAAGTATATGTCAATGGATAGGTGGAAAGTGACCCTGGAAACCCTTTCCCAACGATGGAGTGAAGAGTGGAACTTGCTTGCTCTTTAAACAAGAGACTTGGTCCTCCAGGGATAAAGGGTGAGGATTGGAGGGTTGAGGGAGAAGGAATAGGCTTATAGATGAGTTTCTCAATCCCTATAATCCTTGGGAAACTTGGATTCCTAAATGGTCCTTGAAAAATAATCTTTATTGAGAAGTGGGACCACATGGGGCCAATTGCACCCAGTCCAAGTTTGAGGATGAAATGTAGCAACCAATGATGAATTGATCTTGTTGAGGTCTAGCCTTGGGGATGCTTAGGAAAAATTCGATCCTAGAACTAGGACTTTGGATTCCCATAGATTCCACCGTTAGAATTGCCCCAAATTTGGAGGAGAGGGAGGTGACCCACTAGCGCAGTAGTTTGTAGGATATTAAAATTTTTCCTTGGGTCAATTCCCGAGAAATTGATGCCCTAGGTGACCTTTGAGGGCTAGACTCGAGAAAGGTGATAAAAGGTGAAAATGGTGAAGGGGACGACCACCCTGTTCTAGGGATTAGTGCCTAATTCACTTGGGGATATGGAATCAAGGATGACGAGTAAGAAGTTGGTTTCTTGATCAAGGAGGCCCGAAAAGTCAACTTCATCCAATGTTGAGGTAAAGAAAAGAAAAGTGACCTTCAAGCATTTATACTTCAAAGCAAACGATGCAAGCTTATCAACACAAATAATCTCTAGGACATTTCATTCATATAACATTGGCCCATACATTAAATTAGCTAAAATATGCTCAATTCCGCGTTTCAATCATGCAGCAACTAGCCCTAGTTTTAGCAGTATGCAGCAACAAGAATAATAACATCAAAATTTACTTACAACATTATAGAGTATATCCAACCAGCATTTCGTTTACAAGACAAAACTCCAAGACAGGAAAATAGCCCAAATCCATAACGTCAAAATTCATCCATCTCCAAAAATATCCACCAAGGAAAAATGCAAAGTTCTCTATATTAGAGAGATCCCAAATCCAGTGATGATCTAAATGAATGTATCTAACATCAATAAATAGCCTCCTAAGCAATTCGAATTAGCCTATGGGCCTACATTAGCCCCTAATGGAAAAGTCTCCCCCCTAGTACACTGAGTGTCACCCTAATATCTCGAGTGAGCTCCTCGTCCTCCGCTGCCCACTCCCAGAGTTCAGAAAGTCGACAACAAAATCGACTGCGCCCGTGAGGGATGTAGAAGAGGTTCAGTCGTGTGAGTCCCCGCGGATACCATCAAGTATCGCTCATCTGTCCCCATCAATCCTGGGTGAACTATGCCCAAAGGTATGCCCGATGTTTTCGTCCAAGGGTCTCCCTAGAGGCAACACTCTAGGACCTCGCTGTGCGGCACTATACACCCTTGCATACCACTGATCATCCCAGTACTCCTGGACATGCCATTGTACATCGCGGCCTACCCCTGTACACTGTTGGATACCCTCGACTACGAATATGCCATCCTGTATTGGCCTGCATCCTATCTATGTCACTGTACCAGTCACTCCCCACATGTACTCAATGCGATGTGAGGCACTCCCACTACACAACGCAGTCCAACATACTACGACACACCACCCTATATCTCCATCCTCTGCAAGCCCTTGCTCTTCCCACCATAGCCCTGCACGCCACTGGATGTTATGGCCTAACATTGTGTTTGTATGCATCAGACTGCATCCCTCTACATAACGCTAGACCCTATGACATAATTCTATGTAGTCCTGTGAACCACTATCCACTGTCGTACCACACTGTAACATACAGTATCCTGCATGGGCCAAAATATCCAACTCTTTCCTAGTACACCCTCCATGATGTGGGCTACATCCCCCCATCTGCTCTGAAAGCCTGAGCAGACCGACTCCCCACATGCTAACGGAAAGGACACTACTACGCCTATCCTCAATAGTCCCATATGTTGGTAAGAGACCACTCTCTCAATACCATGCCCCGTCTGATAGCCTGCCAATGTTACCTCCTCCTACTAGCTCCTACCAAATTAAGCTAGTCACCGTGTGACTCCACGCACCATCAATATGCCAAGACAACTCATGAAATCTATCTGCTCGCTTGCCAAACCATCCTGTCACTAGTGCTAATAGTGGCTCTGATGGAGTTCTGAAAATGTGGGTGCGCTCAAGCGTTAAGTCGATCACGTAGCTACTACTATCACCTACCAGCTCTAGGATGTGATGGAAAACGCCACCTGTATCCCAAAAACAGTTTGGCCCTCAAGTCTTTCTAGTAATCCATGGCCTTTGCTAACATGTGGGGATGTATCTAACCGCCTAACCTGCTCCATCGAGTACCTGCTCAGTACCTCTCACCATCCAATCCCAAGGGAGAGATCGAATGTGTAATCCTCCGTGGAAGGAACAAGCCCTCCAAGCTGATGTGGTATCATGCTCAGCTCAATCCTGCTAACCTGTCCACCCCCTCAGGTACATCTAGACAAATCTGCCTCCCTCAATCAACCGCATACAGGTGGGTTGATAACGTTATAGACCCCACCAGTGGGCCTTTGAAGTGAACTGTGTTGAAAACCCAACACGTAGCCTCTATGTTGCCCCTCATCCATGGCTAGCCCAAGGGATGGTTGCACATCCTCCTCCATCACGGCCTCGACATGAGCCTTCCACTGCTCCTCCATAGACAACCCGATGTGCACAATATTCTCACCAGTCAGCTGTAGGCGACTATCGTCTAGCAACTTCGTCATAGATCTAGACACCTTTGTACCTATTGGCTCCTCAACAACGATGGAGTTGTCTTTCAACACCTCGTCAACCTGTGGTGCATTGTTATCACCTGAGAACTCAGTCACAACCCCGAATACCTCATCAATGGATGACGCCTCATCAATGGGTGCATGCTCAACTGTCTCCTTGCCAACCATGGCCCCTTCAACTACTCTTTCATCTTTTTCCTTAATTCTTCTCATCATCACGACAAAATCCCATTGAATCTCCATTGGTTTGTGCATACCCCTTAGTTCATAGAATTCCCAAAACAAGAGGGACACCTGGACTGGCCCTCTGCGCTGTCCCCAAGCCCAGTAATTCGAACTGCTGGGATGCTGGCTTTGAAACTCACAAGAAAGGCTGACCCTTTGCTTCTCTCCCAATCCTCTAACTCTCCCGACAAATGCTTGACCATTAATATCTCCAAACTCCCTTACGTATTCTCCACCTGGCCAGAAATATGCACTCCCTGTTGTGGCTGAATGGTAGTGCTGTAACACACTCCCGAAACTCCAAAAATACTTGTGGAACTACCTCTCTAGGGCAAGCATGGATGGTCCCCGGAAGTAGAGGTTGAATCTCCCACTTGAGAGATTTGTGGCTAAACAACTGGTTGACTCAGCTAAACAACAGAGCGAACAATAAAGTAATTTTGATTGCAAAGTGTAGGAATGAATCCAAAATGAGAGTTGCTCCCTCCTTATAACTCATTGGGCCTCCCTAGCCTCATGTGAGCCCCTCCATTCAGCTATTCAACTTTCTTTCCAAGCTATTCGAATGGGCCAATTTGAACTCCCATGTGGGTGGCCCCCACATTCTACTAGCAACCAAATAAAGTCGAATTGCCTCCTAAGTCCTTAAGTCGAAAATGATGGTTTCTCTTCCTTATCAAAAATTGTGCAAAATTATGTAGCAGCACCCTGTTACAAATGTATTTGAGAAGGGACATGACAACTTTGGCATGTGCTAGTGTCTCCAAGCTCCAAAGGGGGTTAGCCAAGTATCTTATTAGGTGGTTTCAAGCCTTAAAGGGGATAGTATGTCCAAGGCACATCCCTCTAACGGGGGTGGCAAGTGATAAATAAGTGGAATAGAGTAGGGAATGAGAGGGGCAATCCTAGGCCACATATTGGGGCGTAGGGGTAGCTAGATAAGGGGAAGCCCACACCTGGGTATGTAATGTATAGGAGGGAGCAATCCTAGTACATGAGGTGCCCTGGCCTTGATTTTTCCACCCTTCTTTATATGTCTTTTGTCTTCTGTGAATTTTCTTTAATTAACTGCTCAGGGCTCAAAGGACAAGAGCATGATGTGTAAGAAATAGCAGTGATTAGCCCTTCTAAGGTAGGGCGGTTCATTGCCCTCCAGGGGTTGGGACAATCATGGGTTCCTGGATTATAAAGGAGGCTCATTTATGCCTATGAAACCAAGGTGATGGCCATGGATTAGGGTAGAGCTCATGCATTGCCTTTTTCCCACATGCTGATTATTTTGTTCTGGCCATCTTTTGCATTTTATGGTACAATTTCCTGTTAAATGTGGCCAATTATGCTTTTCTTTTTCTTTTAGCTGCTTCAACCTCCAAGGCATCATTCTAGGCCTGACCCAAGGCAGGGGAACAAAGGGATAAGGTGGCTGGCCCTATGTGGACCCCAAATGGAAATGTGGGCCCAGGTGGGAGAAATGATGAATGAGTGGAAAGGGAGTAATATATGCGGGTAAAGGAGCGGGACCACGCACCCAAAGTTGAGGTTTCCCAAGTAGTACCAACCTAGAACCAAATGGTCAATAGAGGAGATCCCATGGGACTAAGATCCAAGGGTAACAACCAAAAGAGATCAAGGGGATGAGAGCACAAACTAAGCCCATGGGATCTCCTCATGATAAGTAGACCCCATACTCAATTACCAAATGACAAGACATACCTTTAGATTCAAGAGTCCCGCCTTCCAACATACGATCAATACAGGTGAGTGATGGACCACATGGCTCGCTTAGGTGGCAGAGAATTGGCACAAGAGCTGGTAGGAGGTATCAAGGGGCCGCTGGCTGCCAGCTGAGGCTCATCATGGAGAAAAATTTCTCCTGAGGATATCACCCAAAAAGTGGTGGGTAAAATGGCCCATGGAACCAACTGCTGCTAAGTTATTAAGGGCATTTATGAAGGCCTTGTCCCAATCATCTATAGTGACAAATCTCTACTTATGGCAAATACATCAAGCTGGAAATGGGCTAAGGCTGATAACTATAATAAATACATGCTCAACCATGACCCCTGACCTTACAAATTTACAAGGCTCATATGTGATTCAAGGCAATATCTTTATCACTGATACTTCACTCTCAGCCTTACAAATTACAGTCAGCTATTATATGGAGGTTTAAACACCTCATGCAAACTCACTATCTCTTTTCACCCTGCTCATTATACATGGATAAAGACACCAATACTGCTGCCACAAAATACTCACAAGGCTTCAACAATGTAACAACATACAAGGCTTATGACAATATTCTAATATGCTGTTGTAAATTTCTTCAAATAATTTGAAGACAAGCCTTTCTTTGAGCAATTTGAGGACAGAATTAGAAGTACTGATAGGGATTGTTCCAAGCACAAAATCAAAACTTGTTGATTTTAATGCAATTATCGTAAACCTGGAACTGCTCCGCTGGAAATCTCTGCTACAATAGTTGCTTCATTTTCTCTGATGACAGAATCAGCTCCAGAAAACAATGAATGTGGCCTACCAATCAAGCTGAGCAACTTATCTTCCAATGTTTGGAACTTGGCTCCCCAAAGATGAAAATAATGCCCCAGAGATTGACTTCTCCAGATAAAGAGAACTCAGTTTCACAGAATATTAATTTGGCCTCTACTATTTAGATCTTTGATAATTCTTCCCTATAATGAATAATCTAGCCACTGAAATGCAACTTTCTTCAACAAATTCCACATTTTCTTTTAGGATTTTTAGCAGACAGTTAATGAACATACTTCTGTCAAACACCTTGTAGGCAAAAAGGAAAAACACTAGCTATAGAAATATATGCAACAAAACATAGATTTCATTAGCACAAGTCTCTTTGATGAACCTGGTGATCTCTTCAGCCTGCTTGAAGCAGTAGTTGACTAACCATAAATTTGGCGCTTCAACTTAGCTTGCCCAGAAATTTGATCTATATGCTTGATGCCCATTAAAGAAATGAAGATGACAGGTAGAATGGCTTGGTCTCTTTAGCTGGCTCCTCCAAGTGTACTCTGTCACCTCAGAAAATAAGGAAGTAACTTAGCCCATAAGAATACTGACTCAGCCTCAAATGATGCAGACTTCTGGAGTAATCTGTTATGCAAATCAGCTTGTAAAATTTGAAAGAATTCTTCCATCCCACAAAATATGCTCAGCTGTAGGCATGTATTTTGTTTAATGTACACCACACTAGATCATACTCTACTACAGGTGTATTTCTTCAAAACAATATACAAGCTCAATACAGAAGCTCAGATCTCACAGCATCTAGCAAATGCATACTGTTGATTTGGGGTAGCATCGGATGTGCTCTAGCCACTAAATTTGGTGGAAAGGTTGGGGCACATGAGATCTCCAATACCCAGAAAGGGTCTGGGCAGATTCTAAACAGTTTGAAAAATATTAAAATAATTAATATTTTTAATGGAGTCCCTAAGTGTAAACTTACGGAATTTAAATATTAATGTGGATTAATATAAAACAGTGTTAGAATGGTCCAAAAGACATGGATCAAGCCAGATCTAATCTTAGTAGTTGATTAGAGACTTAATCTCGGCTGTTGATATGTCAACGAGAAAAGTATAAGAGGAGGCTCGAGGGTCACTTGGAGAGTACACCAGATGATCAGTCATTCTATTCTCTAGAGCGGGGTTTGCTAAGAGAGATAGAATCAGTGATCGGAGTTGCAGCTGAGGGGCAGTGAGTACAGAGAGATAAAGATGCAGAGATAGTGTTGGGAGATCAATGCAAGAGCCAGAGAGAGTGACGCAGTAGCACTCAGGGCTCACACAAGGCCACGCAGAGGCAGCCAGGCGTTGTGCAGTGCCTCAGAGAGGCTAGCGTAGCTGACACAGAGGGCTAACGCAGGGCCTACTGAGGCTGATGCAGGGCCTACTAAGGCTGACACAGAGCCTACTGAGGCTAACACATGCATATTCAGGGTGACGCAAGGCCAGCGCTAGGCAGAGAGTGGCTGACGCGGTCCAGAGAGGCAAATGTTGGGGTTTCTAGGGCAGATTGGAGCTGAGAAGCTGCCGGAGGGTTTATCCAAGCTTTTAGCCGAGACATTTGTCTCAGACTGAGAGGTACTACTGCCAAGGGCATTCTCTGTTGGGTAAGTCGGATTTGCCACACAAATTGTACTCTGAAATTGCTTAATAAGAAAACCCTCAAATAGTTGCACCGATTTTCCCACATTGGGTTTTTCCAGGGACATTGGTCCAAAAATAACGGTGTAATTTTGTGTGCTTGTTTCAGTTTCCTTCAATTGATGATCTGTAATATGTTGAGCATGCACTAGTGTTTATTTTTAGTATTTACATTGTAAATACCTTGTTAAGTAATAGAACAAGTAGGTAGGAATAAATTAGTAAAGTGTATGGAAGGTTTCTAACTAGAAGACTTAGAAACTTCAACATGGTATCAAAGCGTGGTTGCAAATTACAAGAGAACTGAGGACATCAGCCGAGCGGAGCAATAGCAACAGAAAAACAGCTGTCCTGAGTGACAAGCTGTTTCTAGTAGAGAAGCAACAAGGGAAGGGTGACGTAGTGCCTGCGTCATCAAAGGTGAGCTAGGAAGAGACAGTGCAACAGCTAAGGGAGGCAAAGGGAGACTCACGCAGAGCCACACAGAAGCTAGGAGGGCTGACGCAATTGGCTGAGGAGGCCGAGTTGCTGGTGCTGGGATTGCACAGAGCCTAGGAGATCTCACCTTCAGGTTGTTGGGGCTTAGGAGGCTGTTTGAAACTTACAGAGTGGAGCTGGTGGGGTACTGTAGTCAGAACAGTACCTAACAAGGCAAGTAGGAGCGAGTTGCTACCAAGGGCTTCTAGCCGAGAAATCCAAATCAATGGTGCGGTTGCACAGACAATCAGAATAGAGGGCATCTCGACATCGGCAGAAAGATTTCCAGGAGTGAAATCGAGAGTCAGGGGGAGTCACATCGAGAACTTCCAGGAGGGAAGTAGAAGAGCAACATGGCACTACACAGAGTAAGTGACCAGGAGAGACTGGACGGAGCCTAAAACTTCGCAGTCTAGAAGGCCAGAATCTTATTCGTACTTGACAAAAATCGTGTCAAGCACTTCGCCTTGAGGACGATAGCAATCCCAGTTGACCCAACTAATAACGACAAGTATGAGGAGGCAATGACGAGGGCCAAGAGCATCATCCTTGATGGGGTCAAGGACCATGTAGTACCACACATTGCCGAGAAGGAAACGACAAATGAGATGTGGGAGGCGCTAAAGAAATTGTACCAACATACTTCTGTGCAGAGAAGGACTAGAAAATCATATGAGGTCATATCAGATGAAGAAGGGAGAACCGATTAACACCTTCCTCGGAGGACTGAATGAGATCCGAGATCAGTTGACTTCCATAAGAGCCAAGACGGATCAGGGATTGATGGTGAGGACAACGCTGAATGTAGTCTTAGAAGACTGGGAGGTATTTGTCCAGAGTATACTAGGTAGAGGGACCCTTCCACCTTGGGAGGAGATGTGGGCGGCTCTTTGCCAAGAAGAGATCAGACGACAGACCAAGGCAGGAAGCAGCAGCAAGGGGATCAGAGTCAAAAAGGAGGAGGAAGATGTTGCCCTAGCATCTGAGGGAAAGCAAGAAAAGCAAAAGAAGAAGGATCTCTCTAAGATCAAGTGCTTCCAATGTGGGGAACTAGGACATTATGTGACCCAGTGTCCAAAGAAGAAAAGTAAAGGAGAGTCTTCCGAGACTAAGGCAACGCCAGCAAGGGCAGAGAAAGAAGTGGAGACAGAGGATGATTGTGCCATGAATGCACACACACCACTTGAGTGGAAGTGGGGAGACATCGAGCTGTAGTTAGATGGACTACAGGCGATCAGGAGCAAGATCCTCGAGGTACCCAGCGTCTTGGATTAGACCTTACTACGGGAGCCTCGAACAGGAGTAGCAGGACTGGCAGATGTGGGTAGAGACAGATGCAGATGAACTGGGAGAGAGAGCCACCGTGTAGGATTCCCAGGACAGTGCAAGGCTAGCAAGCTGCAACAGTGCGAAAGGCATGAGAGTGTTGCACCAGTGCAGGATGGCACAGAGAGGTGTATAACGGTGCGAAATGCAGGGAGTTGTTGCAGTAGTGCAGAGGTCAAAGAGGGAGCACTTATTAGCGGCAGAGGGAGCTTTAGCATTAGCGAGTGTCTCTAGCCCAACAGAGAGGTCAGAATTAGGAGATCAGTTACTTACTTTTCAGTATCTGAGTTGCAATGCAATACTGGGCAGCATGATGAGAGGAGATGCAGTGCAGATGCAGCAGTGGTAATGGCAGTGGCAGAGCCATGAGCAGCAGCACGGATGCAGAGGGAGCGATAGTACAGATGCAACAGTGGCAGTGGCAGAGCCATGGGCAGCAGTACAAGATGCAACAATGCAAAGGATGATGGGCAGCAGGCCTAGCATCAGCACAGGGACCGATGCCGGATGATCAAGGTGATACTCAGTGAGGAGTATTGCTAGAGCACAAATGCTCGCTAAGAGGGAGTGTTGATTTGGGGTAGCATCGGATGTGCTCTAGCCACGGAATTTGGTGGAGAGGCTGGGGTACATGAGATTTCCAATACTCATAAAGGGTTTGGGCAGATTCTAAATAGTTTGAGAAATATTAAAATAATTAATATTTTTAATGGAGTCCCAAATTCTAAACTTACGGAAATTACAATATTAATGTGGATTAATAGAAAACTATGTTAGAATGGTCTAAAAGACATGGATCAAGCCAAATCTAATCTTAGTCGTTGATTAGGGACTTAATCTCGGTCGTTGATATGTTAACGAGAAAAGTATAAGAGGAGGCTTTAGGGTCACTTGGAGAGTACACAAGATGATCAGTCATTCTATTCTCTAGAGCGGGGTTCGCCAAGAGAGATAGAATCAGTGATCAGAGTTGCAATTAAGGGGCAGTGAGTACAGAGAGACAGAAAGGCAAAGATAGTGTCGGAAGATCAACACAGGAGCTAGAGAGAGTTGCGCAATAGCAGCGAAGGCTCACGCATGGCCACGCAGAGGCAGGAAAGAGCTGCGCAATGCTTCAGAGAGGCCAACATAGCTGACGCAAAGGGATGGCGCGGGGCCTCCGGAGGCTGACGCAGGGCCAACGCTAGGCAGAGAGAGGCCGACGCAATCCAAAGAGGCAGACGTTGGGGTTTCTGGGGCAGATTGCAACTGAGGAGCTACTGGAGGGTTTATTCGGGCTTTTCGCTGGGACATTTGTCTCAAACTAAGAGGTACTATTGCCAAGGGCATTCTCTGTTGGGTAAGCCAGATTTGGTACCCAAATTGTACCTTGAAATTTCTTAATAAAAAAACTCTCAGATAGCTGCACCAATTTTCCCGCATTGGGTTTTTCCGGGGACATTGGTCCTAAAATAACAGTGTCATTTTTTGTGCTTGCTTATGTTTCCTTTAGTTGATGATCTGTAATATGTTGAGCATGCACTAGTGTTTATTTTCAGTATTTACATTGTAAATAACTTGTTAAGTAATGGAACAAGTAGGTAGGAATAAATCAATAAAGTGCATGGAGGGTTTCTAACTCGAAGACTTAGAAACTTTAACACATACAAACCATAGGTCGCTAGAGGTGCACATGCTACCATTGATAACTGCATTTGGTCACCAATGCTACAGGTGGTCTTTAATTCCCATTACTTTATTCCACTATTTTGCAACATTCACAACATCTCATCCTTCACTAATTTATGTTGCCATTAATTCGGCCTGAATCAGTTTGAAAAACAAGAGTCATGGCTCATGGCCAACCCAGCCATAAAACTCTAACCTTCAATGATCAACGTGGTTTCAATGATATCAATACAAATTCATTCCCTCAACTAATGTAAAAAAAAAGACCTCCAAATATGGATTCTCAACCTTCTAAATTCGAGACAGAGGATAAAGCTTTGAGCTATGCACATTGTTGACCACTACGTGTTAACTATCCATAGCAGTACACCCCCCTTTTTCGCAAAAGGGATAGCACTTGATCGACGTGTCTGCGACTATCATCATCAGCTTGATCATGTTATGTTGTAAACCCAACCTGCACTTGTAAATTGTAAATAATCTTAGCAGATCTGAGTCATGTATGTAAATTGCCTAGGCAAACCTAATTTTCTAGTGATAATCTACGTTTCGGAAGGATTTTTGTCTCACTGATCCATGATTAGCAGAGTTTTCCTTCAGCATAGCCCCAAAGTCGGAATGGATTTTGTCATTAGAATCTAGGTTGAGTTTATGTAAAAGTAATTTGGAGATAATTCTAACTATTTGGTTAGGTTATTACAAATTTCTTGATCTGCTAGATTATATTTGTGTCGCAAAACTGGGTGGTCTATGAGGACCTATGTCAAATGGGTTTTCCCCCTTGAGATGTAAAATTATAAAAGTCATGATGTAAAGTGTCTTGAGGGTTAGAAAATGTTTTAATCCCCTCATAAGTCCTAAGTCCTAGGTCCTAGGTGATTTTTCCAAAGGCTAAGTTCGAGGATCCAAAAATAGAAAATTAATAAAAAAATTTAAAAAAAATAAAATAAAATAAAATCTAAAAAATAAAATAATAAATAATAAAATAATAAATAAAGTCAAAATTTTGAAAATAAATGCAAGATTTTAATTTTTTAATATTTAAACATTCGACGGATGAGATTAAAAGGGATTTTGATCCTCATCGACGGTCGAGATCATTTTGACATGGATCACTTGAACTAGCCATTGCGAATTTTTCCTTTAAATAGGGTGTTAGAGGTCATTTGAGAAGAGATTGGATCTTAGAGTCTGGTGCTAAAGAAAGCTCTCTTCTAGGCATTTTTGTGCAATAAAGAAAGACTTTGGGGTTGAAAATCTTGTTGGTGTTACTCTTCTGAAATGCTATAAGATGTTTTATTTTTCTGCATAATTTTATTTTCAGCCATTGATAATAGTTTGATGAAGATTGATCTAGGCACAGGTATCTTGCCTGATCTCTCGAGTTTGAATGATATTTTAGATTCTGAAATATAATGGCAGGTATCTCCATTTGATCTGGATTTCACTATTGTTTTTTCCCTCTATGTTAATGACTGATTTTAAGCTGTGCAGGAAATCCTTTTTTTTAGACTACCAGGCATTAGGGGAAGTTCTCAGCTGAACCAGCCAACTCCCGGGTTGTGTTTTCTGAAAGAGCCCAGCCAGTTCTTGATCCCAGGCTTATCATTTGAAATTTTTTTATGAATGCATGAAGGGTTTTCTGAAGTATCTCACATTAAAATTAAATTCTGATAATATTACTATGCCATATTGACGAATGCGGCTATTGAAGAGCCTCTGAGCTGTAATTACTGTAATTATTTAGCTGGTTTTTGTTAGGGTTTTAGGTTTTTTCCTTGAACATTTTACTTCTTGGTGTTCTGTTTTTGCGATTGCAGGTTGCAGGTATAGATCTTAAAAAAATTTTGGGGTTTTCATTAGACAATTCTGAATGCAAGGCAATTTAATTTTTACTGGAGAATTTGCAGCTTTTTCTAAAGAAATTCGAGGGTTTTTCCAGGCTATCTGTTTGCTGCCTGGGATTTCATTTTCACAAAAAATTTCGAAATTCTTTTTATTCTGTGGCATCCTGGGGTTTGTGGGCCGCCAATTTCAATTTCAGCTGCTACTTGGGGTTTCAATTTCGTTGCAGGAAAATTTTGATTTTGTGTTCATTGTTATTTTTCTCAAAAGCTTTCAGAATTTTTAAGGTCTGGTTGTGGACTTAAATTTTTTTTCAAGATCTGGAAAATTTCTGGGCTATTTTCCACTATTCAAACCTTCTCCAAACGCTGCCCACAAATATTCCTACGCAACTCTCCACAACCATCTCCTTTCTGTCCCCACGCAGGCTTCTATTCAAGAAATGCAACTCCATTACGCTGGCAAAGAAACCCTTCACGTTGGTTCATCGAACTTTTCTCTGCCAAACCCTATTCTCAACCATTTGTTAGCTCCACGCAGCCAAAGCACCCATCCTTCTTCACTGGTCGTTTTCTCCTTCCTGTCTACACGTCAATCATTCCATACCCGCAACAACTCCCCATTCATCATATCGCAGTTCCATTGGCGCCATCACTGGAGCTCCACGTTGCTTGTACGCAAACCCTTTCCGCTGTCTAGTCTTCATTCCGTAGCCTACATGCAGCCCATCTCATCCTCTTGCGTGATTTTCACCAGCGTACCTGCAAACAACAACAATATACCTCAACAATATACCTTTGATTTTCTTTTCTTTGTTAAGTAGGCGTATAATTAGTTTAACATATTCACTCTTTTACGGCTAGCTCATGTTTTTCTTTTTCATTTAGTGTTATATATACATGTTTTAATCTTTGTTAAATTAATACAGTGTTACTTGGGAGCGGGAGCGAAAGCAGGGAGCGAGAGCGAAAACAAGAGCGGGAGCGACATTTTCAAAAGCTCCCGGTTTGGGAGCAAATCCCAGAGCGTTTTTTATATAATATACATATTTTTTATATTTTGATACATATGTCAACAAAAACATGTAGAATAATGAATTAGATATAAAAAAACATAAAAAAAACATAGATTGAACCATATAACAACAATCATCTAGAAGTTATAATCTTCATCAACCACGTCCACAAATTAGTAAAATAGTAACATACAACATATTAAGTCTCATGATTTACCAATCTTAAAGTTTCAAGCTTTCAAAATTCAATATATAACATTTATCTTCATTGATCACCAAAGTTGTACTTGTAAGCTAAGTGTAACCATTACAACAAATAATATCTAACATGAAATGAAATGTTATAAAATGAAATGAAATGAAACAACTTTCAACTTTCATGAAGCATCATATTTATAATTCATTACTAATGAGTTATAATTGCTAACTTCAAACTTAAATTGTCATATATTGTTTAAAAAAATATCATAATAAATATGAAAGAGTCAATAATTATAAAAGCTACTAGAAACTAAAAAAGAGAAGTAAATCTATTATCTATTATCTATTTCTTATGCTTTGGCCTCTTGCCACCATGAGAAATGTCTGATTTTTTAGTCTTGTTGGAAAATTATGATCTTTGTCATTAATATCACCCTCCAAGCATTAATATCCAGAGGTATCTTTGTCATTACCTTTGTATCTGTAGAAGGATCTTTGTCATTAATATCACCCTCTAAGCATTAACATAAGATAGAAAAAGCATAGCATGTCAAGTCAAAATTTTGTTTGAGTGATGCGTACATTTTAAGGAGGGTCATGATAGAGGAGTTTGACAACCAATGTCACTAACATCAAGGTACATAGAGGGATTGGTGCTCTTGATTAAATACGAGTTCCATACTCTAATACATGACAAAATTCAATGGAAACATTGCAATCCCCCAATCCTGAAATCCTGAAAAACTGATAAGTCCGTTGGATTTTGAATGAAATCTAAAATTCTACTTTCTCCATATGAAATCCAATGAGGCCGAAACCACTCTCAAACATCCTAAGTCATTTCATGGTAATGTTAAAAATTTAAGTAAAAGGATGAAAATGAAGACTAAGGAGAATGTCACTTTTACTAGGGCCTAGACTTGATCATCCCACTCAAAAATTATTTGTTTCTTTCAAAAAAATTGCATTTCGAACATTACTATGGAAAAAAATTGCAAAAAAGGCAAAACGCTCCCAAAAAGGCAAGGAGCGAAAAAAATTTTAGGGAGCGTGCTCCCGACCTGCTCCCGAGTCGCTCCTGCCCAAAGCGTGGATTGGGAGCGGGATTGAGAGGGGGGGAGGGGGTACTCCCCCCCAACTATGAATTAATATCATATTTAGGATTCATTAGGTTCATTTAGAAATTTCGATTTCATTCAGATTTTGATTTTAGTTAAGTTAGATTTTATTTATGTTTGGCTTTTGATCAATTGAGTTTCAGGTTAGCCCTTTTTTTTATGTGTTAATAATATAAAAATTTAAAATTTAAAAATAATAATAATAATAAACAAAAAAAATTGTATTAGTTTCTAAGTTAGCGTTAGTTCATTTAGATAGATTTTAGTTTAGATTATTTTTTTTAGTTTTAGATTTAGTTTTAAATTTTTGTTTTAGTTTAGATACGTTTTCCTTTTAGTAACGTTTCAAAAGATAAAAATTTTAAATTTGTGTCTCCCAACCCAACTGGTCCACAGTTGGTCTTCAATCATCCCATAGGGTCTACCCCCCTTAGCCTCGAGAGACAACTTAAACGAAGAGATCGGGAATCAGGTTGATAGCCCCCGGTCTGAGCGTTGTCGTAACAATCTGTGCGACAACACACATCAATCACCATAAAGGAGCAATTCAGCCTCTATAATGTATCAATAATTTGACCCTTTCATTTGGAGAGATATGGCCTTCAAATAAACCAGCAAAAATCTAAGGATTTTATTTATGCAATTTGGCCAATGCTATGATATATTTGGCCTCCCTTCAAAATACTACAAGATAACTCGATCTTCAATAAATCAATGCTATACAGAAATGATCTTTGCCAAATAGGGATTAAACCCTAGATCACCAGCAAAACAATATTACTCTGTAATATCCCCAATTTTGATTTTCTGCATTAGACGCAATTTTGGAAAGAAAGGACATTTCCGTTTTTGGAACTTGGGAGAAAAAGGGAAAATTGCAGCTCTAATGGAATGTGGGGGCCACAAGAAAGAGAAATTTGACGCAAGGAGGGTACCCGCACTCTTGGAGGAGAGAGAAAAGAAATGGAAGTGTAAATTAGGAGAGAGAGGTGTGAAAATTTCTTAATCTAACACATCAGAAACCCCTACTACAATTTTTGGTTTACTATCTCCTACTTGTTGTTTACATTAACAAGTTATTTAATTGCATAAACATCGAAGTAAACACAAATGCAACCTTCACAGACATACAGATCATGCACTGAAGTAAACAGAAACAATAACACAAGGGACACTATTATTTTTGGACAATCGTCCCCGGAAAAACCCGATGCGGGAAAACCGGTGCAGCATATAGAGGGTTTGTATTATTAAGAAGATTTATGAATACAACTAGGGTGCCAGAAATGGCTCACCCTTTAGAGAATATCCTTGGCAGTAATACCTCTCTCTGGAGACAGATATTCCGGCAAATTAACAACCGGATGATCAACCCCACAATGACTCTAATTGTTCCTTGTACTGGATAGCGAACGCTGCTCCAAGCACTGCTCTAGAACTGTGTCACCCTCTCCCATCTCAAGATCTACTGATCTGTAATATTCCTAATTAGCCATAGCTAATTGGAATATTCGATTTTGCTCAATTTTTGCCTTCTATAGTTATTTATAAATAAATAAAAAGTGAGAAAAGGGACATAACTCACTTTTAGAATAAAAGTCACTTCCTAGTAGCACAACGTTGTGACTTAAAAGGGAGCCAAGGGGGCCAAAGCGGGACGCAGAGATGGAACCCATGCAGAGACTTGGAGGGACTGCGCAGAAGGGAAGAAACACATGGCAAAAGAGGAATTACGTTGGAGTAGGTGAGCCTTGGGATTGAGAGAGGCAAAGGCTATAAATGATAGAGAAGCCCCCTCATTTTAATCATTCGGTTATGTGCATTTGAGCTAGTCATTTCGACTTATGAGCACGCTGGCTGTTTAGCTAGTCTGCAGCACTGTTTAGTGCATTGAGTGTCTTCGTTCGAAGATCTCACCCATAGCCCCGGGGGACTTCGAGTGCCTACTCGGGCAAGGTAGTTCCATCAGTATTTTTGCAGCAGTTTCATTGGTAGTTGGTAGGAGGATTGAGCAATGTAGATGACTGTGCAGTCTTGAGAGGGATGACGCAGTTCTTTCTGGTAGTAGTTCTGGATTGAGGGTTTGCAGTACGATTTGTGCTGGGCGATTAAGCAAGGGACCAGCCCTTGCATATTGGAGAGTTTTGGCAGAGGTTCAAGCAAATTTCTGGAGGGTTTCATTCAGTGGCAGCACAGAGCATTGAGGGACTGCGCAGAACCCCAACAGGGGTGATTTTCGGGGGTTGGCTATTCCAAGAAAGCTTTCTGGGTTTTTCTGGGTTTCTTGAGTAGAGTTTGATTCTAGAGTTTCAGCATTTTCCGAGGAGGGGAACAACCCCAAATCCTCATTTGATTTCCAACAGCAACAGCAACATGACAGTTCTCCAGCAGCTTCCACGCAGTTCTGAGAGAGGCCATTCCCTTGCTATTCTGAGTGTATTTCTTCACTTTCCTTGTGCAAGTCGAGGTGCCATCTTTCTGATCACCTCCTGTACTCATTCTATTACTCAGTATAATAAAATGGCTTTAGCATTTCTCACTGCATTTCTTGAGTATCTGCTTACATTTCATGTTTACATTATTATATGATGCACCACTATTATTTTTATCATTTTGAGCTTCCCGGTTATTATATCAATTGCACATATTTGGTTGGATTTTTGTTGGGGCTTGAGGAATATTCCTCAAAGGGATATTACAGTGGTATCAGAGCATAGATCTGGCTCAGCTTGTGGAGCTAGCAATCTATGACACCAGCGAAAAAGCCCTAGATTTGTTACAGAGGTAGGAGATACAAAGACACTGGGCATAGGTTGGAGAATACCTACGGAGAGGGAGACTGTGTTCCGGTGGTGGACGTAGAATAGGAGGAGCCTGTGGTGGACGCAGAGCAGAAGGATCCGATGGCAGACGAGGACGAGAAGAGATTTGGGGATATGCTCCTCAAATCAATGCAGGATCTGTCAAGGCAGATTGAGGTGATGGGGCAGAGATTCACGACAGTAGAGGCCAGACAGCGTGAGAGCCCACGGGTCTTTCAAATTGGGGAGGGATCGTGTGCATACCATCATTTGCCAGAGTAGCGTGATACTGCATAGCAGGTGGCTTCACATGCCCTACACACTTTATCATGCCCACGTTCTTAGGAGCAGACATAGGGGCCGGAGCCCAGTAGGAGGCAAAGCCTGCTCATATGGGCGATTATTTTGCAAAGTACCAAGCCTATGGGTAGGAGTTCAGGGAAGCCCTCTCATTTGGAGACTTTGTTCATCTCCAGCGGGATAGTAGACCCCACGACCATCACAGAGGATACCGGCATTACCATGATGGTGACACCCACCATGCAGCGAGTAGATTCCACTTGCCTTTGTTTGATGGTTCATCAAACAATTTTGCAAAGTCTTGGGTGGAGAAGCTGGACATTTATTTCCAACTTAACCAGATGTCGGAGACAGAGGCCATCAAGGTGGCAACATTGCATTTGGATGGTGAGGCCTAGGATTGGTGGTTCCATGGGATGATTACACTCGAACACTCCACTGTGACGACATATGCCGAGTTCACTAGGAGATTGATGGAGCGATTTGATCAGAGGGATCCAGAGCAGCATTTTGTTGAGCTGGCGAGGCTCAAATAGACAGGGAGCCCAAAGACCTACATTGCAGAGTTCTTGAGGGTCTCAGTGATGGTGCCAAATCTATCCACGACACGGAGGATCTATATGTATGTTGAGCATTAGTAGAGCCACTTTGGGGTTTAGTCCGATCCACTAGACTAGCTACACTCTAGGACGCTATTAGCAGGACTCGGGACTTACAGGATGTCTTACCTAGGACCCGGACACCTTACCCCCAGAGGCAGACTTTCCAGTCTAAGTGGAAGGATGTGAGGATTCCACCTCACAAGGGGAATCTAGGACGAGTACAGAGTGATGACACTAGGAGAGAGCTGAAGAAGAAACAGTTGTGCTTCACCTATTAGGAGCCATGGGCACTAGGACATAGATGTGCCGCTGGCAGAGCACATTTTATTGAAGTCTTCTCCGAGAGCAGTGGGGAAGAGGATGATGAGGATGATGTGGAGGCAGGAGATAGTCAAGCTGTGCAGGGACCTTTGCCACCTCCAACGCCAGCAGCAGGTGGTGCATCTTTTGCACCCACTGGAGGGGCCCTTGCAGCATTGCGAGGAGTTTCCAAGTATCTGACGCTATGCATACGAGGGATAGTACGTGGCCAGCGAGTATCAATTTTGGTTGACAGTGGGGCAACCCAAAACTTCATCGATGCACAGATGGTTGACCGGAGAGGTATATAGACAGAGAGCTTCGATGGGTTTTCAGTTTTGGTCCCAGGAGATCAGACCATGATGTGTGCTTGTTACATTCCAGAGCTATTAGTGACGATGAGCACCTACACATTGACTGACCACTTTTTCATGGTCGATATTCTGGACACCAACATGATACTAGGTGTTCAGCAGCTCATCACTCTAGGGAAGGTCACGACAAATTGGAAGACCCTAGAGATGGAGTGGGATGATGAAAAGACAGGAAGGCATGAGAAGATATGGGGACAATACACATATCCACCTCAGACTGTTTCGGCTCATCGGATGGAGGCAGTCTTCCGGAAGGGAGACGTAGAGTGGGTAGTAGAGTTGCGTGCATCAGAGGCAGGGACTACAAGGCGGACGGTACATCCAGAGATACAATCCATCCTTGACCAGTATGCCATAGTGTTTGGGAGATTCCGCCAGGACAGCCACCGAACTTCGGGTTTGAGCACACCATTGAGCTTGAGCAGGGTATTCAGGCAGTGATTACTATCCCCTATAGGCATCCCAAGGCCTATCAGGATGAGATTGAGCAGGCCATTCAGGAGTTGCTAGCTCTTGGGCACTTTGGGCCGAGCACAAGTCCTTTTGCTTCTTCCGTGGTGTTGGTGAAGAAGAAGGACGGCACATTGAGGATGTGCACTGATTACAGGGCCCTGAACAAGAAGATACTGAACAACAGGTACCCCATACCCATGATCGACGAGTTGATGGATGAGTTGAGAGGAGCACGGTTCTTCTCAAAAATTGAGTTGAGATCTGGGTACCATCAGATTCGCGTGAGGGAGCAAGACATTCCCAAGACCACCTTCAAGTGTCACTATGGGCACTTTTAGTTCTTGGTGATGCCCTTTGGGCTAACCATCGGCCCCCGCAACATTTCTGTCTTGCATGAATCACATCTTCCGCAGTCACTTGAGGAAGTTTGTGTTGGTATTCTTTGATGACATTCTCATTTACAGCAGGACTTGGGAGGAGCATCTCCAACACATTGAGACAGCGTTGCGTATCTTGCAAGAGCAGCAGTTCTATGCCAAACTCTCCAAGCGTGAGTTTGGGTTGACAGAGATGTTGTATTTGGGGCACATCATAGGGGTGGACGGAGTGAGGGTCCACGAGGAGAAGATAAGGGCCATTAGAGAGTGGCTGGAGCCGAAAAACGTGACAAAACTCTGGGGTTGGCATTTGTACTTACTACCGGAAGTCCGTCAAGAGTTTCTAACAGCTTGCTGCCGCCCTGACAGATTTGACAAGGGGGCTTTCAGTTGGTTGGATACAGCGCAGCGAGCCTTTGACAAGCTCAAGGAGGTTATGAGTAGCTGCCCAGCGCTCGCATTGCCAGATTTCACGCAGCCATTTGTTTTGGAGTGTGACGCATCAGGAGAGGGGATCGGCACAGTATTGATGCAGGGAGGTCACCCAATAGCTTATGAGAGCCAGAAGCTCCTTCCACACGGGAGGTTGTATCCTATATACGACAAGGAGATGTTGGCCATCAAGCATGCATTGGCCAAGTTCCGACAGTATTTAGTGGGTAACAGGTTTAGGGTGAGGACTAATCGCAACAATCTCAGATTCTTTTTGCAGCAGAAGCAGCTACAGGAGAGGCAGCAGAAGTGGATCAGCAAGATCCAAGCATATGACTTTGACAATGAGTATGTCAAGGGTAAGAAGAACGTGGTAGCAGATGCTCTTTCACGTAGACCAACCACGTTGTCTCTTATGAGCTTGGACACAGACTAGAGGGCTCGACTCTTGGTAAAGTACTCCAAGGACAGGGTTGCATGTGAGGTTCTAGATGGATAGGTGGCAAATGATAGGTACAGGGTGGTCGATGAGATCATCTATTACAAGGACCGGATCTTCTTGACTGAGGGCTCTTAGCTCAAGAAGAAGATACTACAAGCATCACATGATTCACCTTTGGCAAGCCATCAGGGGTTTACCAAAACCTACAGGGCCATTAGAGAGAGGTTCTCATGGAAGGGCCTCAAGGAGGACGTACTCCAGCATATCCGGGAGTGTGATGTTTGCCAGAGGAACAAGGGAGAGATGAGCCATCCCGTGGGATTATTGCAGCCTCTTCCCATTCCGGAGGGGAAATGGGAGAGTATTTCGATGGACTTCATCACAGGGTTGCCCATGGTACAGGGCAAAGATTATATCTTTGTCGTCGTTGATCGACTAACAAAGTACGCACATTTTTTTGCCATATCTACACACTATATAGCAGCACATGTGGTTGAGTTGTTCTTCAAAGAGATCTTCAGGCTACATGGTCTTCTAAGACCATCATCAGTGACAGGGACAACCGTTTCATGGGCGGGTTTTGACAGGGCTTTTCTGGTTGGTGGGGACGGGTAGATAAAGATAGTTAACAAATGGCTGGAGGGCTACTTGCGTAACTATGTCAGTGGGCAGCAGCGAGCATGGTTGAAGTGGCTGCATCTGGGGGAGTACTGCTACAACACTACACATCACATGTCCATTGGTATGTCACCATTCTATGCCTTATATGGGTATCATCCTTTATCTTTTGCTGACATGATGTTTGGTGATAGGAAGGCTCCTAGAGCCAAGATTTGGATCCAAGAGAGTCAAGATATCCTCCGAGCTCTCAAGGATAACATGGCTACAGCACAAAACTAGCAGAAGTTGTATGCCAACAGGGGTCGGGTGGAGAGATAGTTTGAGGTAGGGGACATGGTCTACCTACGATTATAGCCATATCAACAGTCGTCATTGAAGTAGAATGGGCCTGAGAAGCTCAAGCCCCGCTTTTATGGGCCATACACGATGATACGCAGGATTGGACAGGTTGCATATGACAGATGAGCTACCACCCATGGATGATGAGGGGCATTTGGTGTTGCATCTAGAGGCTATTATTGATACCAAGGAGAGGCAGTTGCGGAACAGGACGGTCTGGGAATTCTTGGTGAGGTGGAAGAATTTGCCAGATGAGGATGCCACTTGGGAGAGTGAGAAAATCTTGCGGCATCTATCACTTCAGTTGCTTGAGGACAAGCAACATTTTGCCGGGGGAGACTGTAATATTCCGAATTAGCCATAGCTAATTGAAATATTCGATTTTGCTCAATTTTTGCCTTCTATAGTTATTTATAAAAAAAAAAGTGAGAAAGGGGAGATAACTCACTTTTAGAATAAAAGTCACTTGCTAGTAGCACAACGTTGTGACTTAAAGGGGAGCCAAGGGGGCCAAAGGGGGACGCAAAGATGGAGCCCACGCAGACACTTGGAGGGACTGCGCAGAAGGGAAGAAACACATGGCAAAAGAGGAATTATGTTGGAGGAGGTGAGCCTTGGGATTGAGAGAGGCAAAGGTTATAAAGAAGAGAGAAGCCCCCTCATTTTGATCATTCGGTTATGTGCATTTGAGCTAGTCATTTCGACTTATGAGCACGTTGGCTGTTTAGCTAGTCTGCAGCACTGTTTAGTGCATTGAGTGTCTCCGTTCAGAGATCTCACCCTTAGCCCTGGGGGACTTCGAGTGCCTACTCGGGCAAGGTAGTTCCATCAGTATTTTTGTAGCAGTTTCATTGGTAGTTGGCAGGAGGATTGAGCACTGTAGATGACTGCACAGTCTTGAGAGGGATGATGCAGTTCTTTCTGGCAGTAGTTCTGGATTGAGGGTTTGCAGTAGGATTTGTGTTGGGAGATTAAGTAGGGGATCGGCCCTTGCATATTGGAGAGTTTTGGCAGAGGTTCAGACAAATTTCTAGAGGGTATCATTCAGTGGCATCGCAGAGCATTGAGGGACTGCGCAGAACCCCAAGGGGGGTGATTTTCGGGAGTCGGCTATTCCAAGAAAGCTTTCTGGGTTTTTCTGGGATTCTTGAGTAGAGTCTGATTCCAGAGTTTCAGCATTTTCCAAGGAGGGGAACAACCCCAAATCCTCATTTGATTTCCAGCAGCAGCAACAACACGACAGTTCTCCAGCAGCTTCCACTCAGTTCTGAGGGAGGCCATCCCCTTGCGATTCTGAGTGTATTTCTTCACTTGCCTTGTGCAAGTCAAGGTGCCATCTTTTTTATCACCTCTTGTACTCATTCTATTACTTAGTATAATAAAATGGCTTAGCATTTCTCGCTGCATTTCTTGAGTATCTGCTTAAATTTCATGTTTACATTATTATATGTTGCACCACTATTATTTTTATCATTTTGAGCTTCTCGGTTATTATATCAATTGCACATATTTGGTTGGAGTTTTGCTGGGGTTTGAGGAATATTCCTAAAAGGGACATTACATGTTCAGCTCCCAGTCTACCCCATAGAATCTCCCAACGCTGCCTCTGAAGCCCTCTGCGTTCTCTGCGTCAGCCTCTACGGCTTCTAGGTTAGCCTATAGGGCCCTTTGCGTCCTCTACGCTGCCTCCTTCGGTCTCTGCGCCAAGTTGCCAGCCCTTCTTGGGCCTGCGCTATCTCTCCCAACACTTCACCACCTCTCTGCTATGTATTATTCAGCCTTGGATGAAAATTCCTTGTTGAACTGCCCCTCACTGCATTTGATCACTAACTCGATTTCAGCAGCAAACCTCGCCCCAGAAAATCGAATTCTTAATCTCTCTTGTTGTGTCTCCAACTAACCCTCAAGCCGCCTCTTATAATTTTCTTGTTGACGATTCAACGACCGAGATTAAGTCCCTAATCAACGACTAAGATTAGAATTGGTTTGATCCTCGTCACTTAGAACTTTCTCACCCATTTTATATTAATACACATTAATATTTTTATTTTCCTAAGTTTAGACTTAGGGACCCATTAAAAATATTAATTATTTTAATATCTCTTCATCCGGATGGAATTTCTCCAAACGATTTATGGGTCTTGGAGATCTCATGTGCCTCAGCCTCTCCACCAAATTTCATGGCTAGAGCACATTCGATGCTACCAAAAATAAACAAGAAAGTGGGGACCACAACAGGAAAAGAGGCAAGCAAACTATAAATAGAGCTTGAGGGCCTCACTTTTTGCATCTTTGGTCTTACAATTTCAACATTAGGTCTCGAGTTGTTTAGCCAAGACAATTGTCTTGTTCAGCACAAGAAATTTCCGAGCAGGAATTCCACCTTTATCTTCGGTGAACTTTGAGTGTCAGCTTAGGGGAGTAAGGAGGAGTCCATCTCAGGGCTTCTCTAGGAGCTACATTGCAAACTATTTCCAATTGGAGCGTGCTTCTCTTAGGGTATAGAAGGAAATTTGAAGGGACTGAGATAAGCTAGCAAACAATGGAGTTTTGGCTTGGGAATTTGCAGAGATTTATCCATAGGGGGGATGAGTTTTTCCTTGGTGATTTGCAAGGCTGAGAGTGTTTCATTTTGGAGGGCCGAATTTATCTATTTCAGGGCCAACACAGGGGTTTCTGGACAACTACTACATAGACATTTTAATAGGGAGATTTGGAGAGTTCGGGCTAAGGAGAAATAAGCAAGTTTGGACGAGTGATTTGCAGGGGTTAGAGGAGATTTTCCAAGAGTTGATTTGGCTTGCTATAGTTGGATTCTTTCTACATATCATTTTTCCAACTAGTCAGAGCCACACACACTTCTTGGGGGTCATCGAGGCATGTCGGATCTAGCCCAAACACTTTCTGGGTTTTTAAGGGTTTGGTGAGAGGAGGCTAGAATTAATTTCACAGAATTTTTTTAGCACTTTTGAATGCAAATATCCTAGTTCCATCCAGTAGCCAACAGTAGAAATTGTTCGAAGAGGTTGCAGTTCACTCTGGGACCATTTTCACCACTTGGGTTAGTGAGATATTTCTATGTTTTGTTGGAGCTGGTGTGGAGAGCCTATATTTAATTTTACAGAGTTTTCGAGTAGATTTGACGGGTGAAATTTCAATTCACCCAAAGCAGTAGTGGTGTTAAGTTCTGGTATGTTCTATGCTTATAACAGTTTACTTCTTTTTCTTATTATATTCCACTGATTAGCAATCACATGTACATAAAGTAAAGTGCAGATAGAACATTAAACGATCGACAGAAAGCAAGCCAAGACAAGAGACACAAGAGGGCGCAAGCCAGGGACAACCACAATGTGTGGGAAACCCTTGATCAAATCTTTTTATTTCATAATTCAGCAGAGAGAAATAGTACAAATGAAATCTGATTCCAATCAGCGTAGCGACCCTAGATCAGCAGCATCAACATTAGCGGCTTCATTATCAAACTAGGGCAGATGATATCTCACAAACCGACCGTCGGATTGACTTCATTCCACCGCCAAAAGTTTCGGCTTCCAGAGGAGGTTCAGATGAACCTACATCGCAGTTCAGATGAGGAGATCTTCTAGGCCACGCAGGTCGATCTTTACTTCTGCAGTTGCAGCTTCAGTTTCAGCAGTTTTCGGCTTCAAACTAGGGAGAGAGAGAGACCTATTTCAGTGCAGTAGAGAAGAGACTCATATCTGCGCGGTAGAGAGAGAGAGATGTGATGAGATGAGTGCAAATGAGGAAAAGTCCTCTTATATTTATACACAACGTTGGTGGGTGAATAGATGTGACTGTTGGGCTTCTGAGCCTACATGAGTTTTAGGTCGGCTTGATAATAATTCCATAATCAAAATAAATTCATATCTCCATGAATACTTATCGGAATCGGATGATCTTTATATCAATCCTACACCTCTCGACAAGAGGAATCTAATAAAAATATTATCAGCCATGAATAAGATGACCCACATGAAGTTTTGCCCTGGTTTCCAATTTTAACACTCCCTCTCAACCAGGGAGAACTTCATCTGCAATCTGTCTATCGGTCGTTACTATTCATCCATCAAATGCACTACCCTGTATAGCCTGACCCTTGCCCTGATTTGCTCTATTCTGCCTGTTCTGCTTTGTCTTGTTCTGCCCTGCACTGATCTGTACTGTTTTGCTATGTTCTGCTATGCTCTTTCATTGTTTTGTTCTGCTCTGCTTTTGTCCGAATTATGAAGAAGAAGAAATGATAGAGGATGTATCATACTGACTCAAAAGTCAGTCTCAGAGTATGTACCACTGGTCCCAGACCAGTCTCAACCAACCCGAAGTCAGTGTCATAGTATGTACCACTCTCACTGGTCCCAGACCAGTACTGCACTAACACAAAGTCAGTGTCGGAGTATGTACCACTGGTCCCAAACCAGTCTCAACCGACCCGAAGTCAGCGTCATAGTATGGTACAACTCCTACCACTGGCTCGAGACCAGTATCACTGATCCCAGATCAATGGAGGTCATCCTAGCGTAGGGAGTACGGTAGATACAACGATGCGTCCACCGGTACTACTATGGTCCCTAACTTCATTTCCCTACTCATTGATCAAATGAGAGGTACTTCCCATGAGTCCCAGACTGCTTGGGTAGGATGCCTCGACAAGAGAACTAATCAATCCTGTCCTCATAGGTGAACACATCAATCCTGCATCAATGGAGAGCGAATCATCCTGTTCCACAAGAGAGCGAATCATCTTGTTCCACAAGAGAGCGAATCATCTTGTTCCAGTGTGCACCAACCAGGGGAGGGTGAGTGACCCTGTGGTCATATGTTGCTCCAGTAGGAACCGCAAGCCCTCAGAGCTCCCAGAGCTCAATGTATGCAACATGCTTTACCCTTGTACAAGGGTTTCTTGCCGACTCCAAGTCGTTTGGGAAAATCATAGATTAGATCTTTCCTCGGGGCTTTGACAAGGTGTATCAACTTGTACATCATCTTAATGCGATGGAGCCTCCTTGCTCATCGACTTACCATATCCCAGATGATGTCTATCTGCTGGAGCAATCGAC
>APFE031544295.1:10472-49298 GCA_000404065.3 Pinus taeda
TAAAACAGAGTCTTGGAATGCACTAAAATTATAACAAGTTCATAAAAACACAGCAAATAAAAAGTTATATAAGCGTACGCAGACGCAATTTTTTATAGGCATCTGAAAGATATCCTAATGCGTACAGCTAAAACTGAAAAATAACTAACTGTCATGCGTAATTAAGGTTCAAAACACGTCATAAGCCTGCATGGATGAGCTGGAGGTTCTGGTCATTATGGGCATTGAATCCAGAGTTGGATTATGTCTCCCACAACCTGTGTAACACGGACAAGTCACCGTTTGGACTGACGTGACCCAACAGCTTACGCATCACCGTTAAGCTGCCTTTGTTGATCGTAACTTGACCCTTGTTGACCGGAGGTGCAGATGACATGGATGGCTGAACCAATAGCACAGGAACCTCGAGCAACTTGATTCATAAGTGCCCATGTGGCTCATTTGGCAAAATGACACGTGGAACCTTGAGATTAATAAAAAGGCTGCGGAATCACCAGATGGCTGCGGAATCGGCAGAGGGCTGCAGAATGCCTGTAAATATGTCAAAATCTAAACAAAACAGTCACACATTAGCAAAGCTCACTTGATCATGCTTAATGACATCTATTGTAATGGTCTGGGTGGTTTTACATTGAAAATGAGGCAAAAGAGAGAGGTAAGTGATGAAAAACAGTAGGTAATAGTGGATGATGAGGTGTAAGTTAGAGGCTCTACACTGAGATGTTCCAAACCTTCATCAGGGAGGAAAAGCATATCCCAAAAGACCCTCCCCCACATAGTGGCGACCATACTGGGGACTCAAATCCTCAGTCTTAATAAACCTTTGAGAAATTTCAAATCTTTATTTCAAGACTCTTGAAGGGTTTACTAGAAGTTATTTACAAAAATTTCATAAAAGAAAGTAACTAGGAAAGTTTAAAACTCTGGCTTCAAGGAGAACTCATTATACTAGGGCCAATCCTAATCCAAACCCTGCCCCTGTTTTTGATAATCCCAACCTGATTTTGAGAATATCTAGAAGACAAGAAAGTTCAGTCAGTCCTACACCTTCAATCAAATCAAATTCATGCCCTGATGAGTGGTTTTTTTTAGAAGACTTCCCTTTTGATGAGTCATTTGACCTTTCCCTATTTAGAACCAGGTCTGAAAGTGCACTTGATGACATAGTCCTAGACCCAGAGTTTATTGCAAATCTTGAAGTCCAAAAGGAAAACCTATCAATTAATCAGTACATTCTAAATTCCCCTTAGTCATCCCTTACCACTGCTAAGATCCCTGAGCTTTCTGAAATAGTTTCAACTCCCTTTAGTTCACCATTATTCCCTTCCACCTCTGAAGTTCATTCCTCACCTCCATTTATACCTTCACTTCCCCACCAACCTATCATTACACATCAGTCACCCATTACTCCCAGTTCTCCACCACCAATCATATCTCGCCCGATACTTTAATCCCCACCTTAACGCCTCATTAAGCTAAAACCGCCATGCTTAAATGCCTGTTGGGCCCCTCCATTACCTTCCATGCAACTCCTGCAACTGACCATTGCATGATATCTCCCCTCCCTATCCGACGGCCCATGTTGATTTTGGAAGGGCCCGAAATCCAAACAATACCCACCCGAAATGGGTTGTTTTCCACTGGGCCCCTGAGGTGACGTGGTGCTTGATAAATGGAATTGGGCAGCCTTCCCCCAATACCGCCAAATGCCCAAAGGTTGTGCGAAGTAAAGCACTTACGACCAGCCTGCTACCCACTAAAACAGTCAATGTTCACCCCACTACGCAACAAATTGTCATTGTATCACCTCTTGCTACCCCAACCCCACTTCTTAGTCCTGCCCAACTTAGAGCCATGGAAAATAGATATGCTCCTCTTGTGTTACCTGCTCCATGTGGTGCCATGCCACAAGATTACCAAAACAAAATTGTCCAATTCGATGGTATAGGAACTTACACAGCACAACAACATACAAACAAAATTACGGATTTCTTTGAATTGCATGAAATTGATATTGGAGATGTCCAAATGAGACATTTTGCTCAGACTCTAGCTGGTGATGTAAGAAAATGGTTGAGAGCTTTACCTGCTACTAGCATAGACACTTTAGAAGTAGTTTATCAGAAATTTTTAAATAGATGGGAAAAGAAAAATAACCCTCTGTAGATCCTTTCAGAATATGAAAACATTAGGAGAGGACCAAATGAAACAGTCCAGGATTATTGTACCAGATTTAACAATATATACAATGCAATACTAGTCAATCTCAAACCCTCACCTGGTTTAGCTCTGATAAAGTTTCCTGATGGGTTTGATACTACTATGGCATTTCAACTGAGAGAGAGAAATCCTCCAACCTTAGAAGACATGCAGAGTGTAGCAGTTAGTGTAGAAGCTAATTTGCTAGCAAAAAAGAGTTAGGGTTAGGAATGAAAGGAGAGGACCATTGAAAGATGAAGCCTCACCCTCTGAACTTAAAATAGATGCCCTAAACAAAGGAATGGAAAAACTGATGGATAGGATAGAGAACATTGAAAGGAAGCTTCACTGGGATAATCAACAAGCACCTCCAGTGAGAAATCCAAATTTTAGAAAGAATCAAAACCAAAACACTGGAAAAAATGGACCTAATCAGAATATTAGGCTTCCTTTTCAAGAAAAATATGTTGAAACTTCCCATTCAGAAGACCCTGAACAAGACACAAAAATTAACTTAATGGGATTATATGAGGATGAAGCTGTCTTTTTGACTCAAGATGATCAAGAATTACATATGCTTCAGTAATTGCAGACCCAATCTGGAGAATCATTCGATTACAAGCAAGATTATGATTCTGTTATCTTCGAAGTGCATAAACAATACAAATTGAGGAGTAAAAAGAACAATGATACTCCTAACCAAAACAAGAAAGTCGTAGCAAATCAACCTAAGAAAATCAAAACAGTTCCAGTCACTAAAACTCTCCAAATCCTCTCTAGACCAAATCAAAACCCTTCTGGTCCCACCATTGTAGATATAACTAATGACCAACCCCCTGATAATCAACCATCCACTTTAACCCCCTCCAAGGAGACAGTGGAGGAATCTCCAAACATCACGATAGAAAATCCACAGAAAAAGACTTCAAATGCAAAAAAAGAAGACCAACCTACTCCAAATCTTGCCATGAAAATTCCAAAGCCTCAAATAGAGAAAGCTCCTTTGCCTTTCAATTTAGGAGCAGAGGTGACTATGTTAAAAATCTCAGTCCCCTTAACAGCGTTGATTAAAAATGAAACTTACAAATCTCAAATAAGCAGATCCTTAAACTTTGTTGAGAATGAAGATTCTATTAACTTGTTTGATGATTAGCCTGATCTTATATTCGGTCCTGATGTTAATGGTAAACCATTAGAAGGAGGGATACCACCCTTTTATATTAGCCTTAATATTCATGATAAGATCTTACACAATGTAATGTTAGATTCTGGGGCTTCACACAATTTAATGCCTAAATTTGTTATGGAAAAATTGAACTTGGATATCACTAGGCTATACAAGGATCTTCTTTCATTTGATTCAAGTCAAGTAAAGTGTCTAGGGACAATCAAAGACCTATGTGTTTCCTTAGTACAATATCCTGCTAAGGCCATTCTCATGGACATAGTTGTTGCTGATATACCACCTAAATATGGCATGCTATTGTCTAAATCATGGGGAGCTAAACTCTAAGGATCTTTGCACCTTGACATGTCATATCCCACAATTTCAGTCTTTGGACATCCTAAAAAATTGTACATAAAGATTCTAATGAAATATGTAGTGAGTAGCCAGGATAGGCCTCAAAACTTTTGTATATATTCCATGCATTCTGACATTGATTCTTTTATTCTATACAATGCTGAACAAACACAAGAAACTTCTGAAAACAGAATTATTTCATAGCCAAAAGAAATTGCAGTTATAGTTCAAACTGAAATTGTCTAAACTCAAGAGATTTCAAATAAAAATGATAATCAAGACACCTTAATCAATAAATATTTTGTTCCCCCAGACAGTAAGAATTATGAACATGAAATATTATGGCATCTTTAATTTGATGGGTCAATGAACAAGTTAGGAGCAAGATCAGGAGTATGGATTTACAATTTAGAGAATGATTACTCAGAGGGCCATGCTTACAGGCTAAATTTCAAATGCACCAATAACATGGTTGAGTATGAAGCGCTTATTTTAGGTCTCAAATTGGTTAGAAAGTTAGGATCCATAAGAGTGTCTATTATGGGAGATTATGAGTTGGTTATAAAACAAATTAATGCTATATATATGACCAAAGACCCTAGATTAAATTTTTATAGAGGTACAGTTGTAGAAATATTGAACACTTTTCTAGAAACTAAGCATGTAGTCATTCCAAGGAAACATAATATGCAGGCCCATAGTTTAGCAATGTTTGCTAGCACTTGTAAGTTACCATTTCAATCTAACCATTAGTACACCGCTGAGGTTAGACACAGACATGCTATCCCAGATAACTTGACAAACTAGCAAGTATTCACTAATGACCAACAGATAAATAATTTTTTAACCTTAGAGGAAGAATTTGTAAATAGTAATATAGATACTGATATAACAGTAGATTCTGATTTTAAAGATAAAATAGAAATTAACAAATTAGAAGATGAAGAGATAGAAAGATTCCATCCCACTAAATTTGCAAAATCAGATGTACAAAACCTAAAGCAAGTTGAAATTGAAGAGATAATTAACAAAGATTCTTAAATTATTAATCTCAAAGACAACATTTTTCCCAAGGGATTAACCCCTTTGGAAGACATGTTTGATTCAAATGATGTCCCTAGAAAGCCAAAGGTGGAACCCTTAAAATCTGATATGGAGGAGTGTAATATAAATACTGAGGAAAGTCCAAAATTGATCAAACTTTCAAAGTCCTTACCTCCTACTAAAAAAGTGAAATACATTGAATTGCTAAAGGAATTTCGAGATGTCTTTGCTTGGAGTTATGAGGGCCTCAAGTCCTATGACACCAGCATAATACAAAACACCTGACAATCTCTCAAAATCAAACAAACAACACCTAGATCATCTAAGGCAACTCTTCATCAAATGTAGGAAGTATGAAATTTCTTTGAATCCTAAAAAATCTTTATTTGGGTTAGAAGAGGGAAAATTGTTAGGCCACATAATCTCTAAAGATGGTATCAGAATAGATCCTGCAAGAATTGAAGCCATCTTATAGATACAACACCCTAAGAGCATTAGAGAAGTACAAGCCTTTTTAGGAAAAATAAACTTTCTTAGAAGATTTATTTCTAACTTGGTAGAATTAATTAGATCATTGAATAACATGTTGAAAAGATATTCGACCATAAAATGGACCATTGAAGCTAATAGATCCTTTGAAGCTATTAATCTAGCCTTAACAAAGACACCAATTTTGGTTAGTCCAAAGTTTGATAGGGATTTCATCATATTTTCCTTTGCCTCAGAACATACAATTGTTGCAGTCCTACTGCAGAAGAATGATCAGGGTTATGAACAACTTGTTGCCTTTTTTAGCAAAGCCCTGAGAGATGCCCCTTTAAAGTACAATATAATGGAAAAGCAATCCTTTCCTCTGGTCAAAGCTATCAAATATTTTAGAGTTTACATTTTATATTCTCATATAATAGCATATGCCCCCAATGCAGTAGTCAAGGATATCCTAACTCAGGATGGTCCAAATGGAAAGAGAGGGAAATGGATTGCTAATATATTAGAATATGACATAGAAATCAAGCCAGTGAAGTTAATCAAAGGCCAAGGTTTAACCAACCTCATGACTGAATCGAACTATCAGGACTTAGACATAAATTTTATTGCATAAATGGATAATGGAGAGGAGATGGCGACTCCACCAATCAACTAGGCCTTTATTGAATCACCATGGTATGCTGACATCATATATGTTTTACAAAATTTACAAACTCCTCCTGAATTATCCAGGACCAAAATCAGGTTTTTAAAAATGAAATCTTTAAAATTTTGCATACTTGACAATTCTTTGTTTTGGAGGAATCATGAAGGTATCCTTCTTAACTAATTATTGAAAGAAGAATCTGACAAGGTGTTACAAGAGTTTCATGCAGGTGATTGTGGAGGACATATTTACTAGAAAACCACTACTAGCAAAATGCATGACCAATTCCTTAGAATGAGTGTTGAGAGAGTTTTTAAGTATTCTTCAATTTTGTACCACCTTTTCTTATATTACCAAGCTAATAAGTTTCCCTTCACTCTCCAAAAGCTTGATACTAAAGGTCATCCTAGGTCAGTAATTTTTTGGACTGCTTTGATACATAAGTATGATTCCCCATATCCATACACAGACTTCATAAATATTTTTGTACATCCTGTAGTGACCATGCTGCTAGGAAATCCTACTCCAAGAATCAGTTCAGATATCAAGAGGATCCTGCAACTGCCAAAACAACACAAAGTGGGAGATTGGTACTTGTACCAAAATCACATAGAAATTAGGATCTATGGTTGTGAGTTGGCCGCATATAAACTGCCCAGATACCTCCCAATGAGGTTATTTTCTCTGGAATACTACAGGTAGATAATCAATTTAGATGAGGTGCATTTTGTTAAGGCCAAAAATAAGGCCCAACTCAGAATCAAAGATCAACTAGGCCCCTTTGTATGTAATAGCTGAGAAGTTCGAGAGAAGTAGAGGAAATCCTTCAAAGACTTAAACTAAAACAAAGCTTCATGTGGAGATATGATCCCTATGACTTCATCTGCAACAGATGACAGAAAAAAAAGATGGCTCCTTACATTCACCACCAAATCCCTGAAATGGAGCAATATGAAAATCAATTGGAATGGGTTGAGAATACTTTTGTAGGCAGGGATAGCACTGAAGTTGCAGTTGAAAATTCTCTAATTGATCTAGAAAAAAGGCTTGATGAGGGTTCTTTCTTGTAGGTTCCAGGAGAATCTCAAGTCCAAGGAGAGTCTCAAATCCAAGAAGAATCACAGGCATAGGAAGAATCTCATGCACAAAGTGAATCACATGTAGAAGAAGAATCCCAAGTGCAAGAAGAGTCATAACAGCCAAGCCTATCAGAGGAAGTAAATCAAATAGGTATACCAAAACCGAACATGAGTACTCCCCCTACCTTGCAAACTCCTCTAAATGAGCATAAAAGCCTTAAAAGAAATAGGGAAGAGGCCACTACCTCAAGCAGAGCAACCACACGAACATATCCAGAGACCAACTTGGTCAAAAGGCAAAGGTTAAATCCTGTTTCTGAATAGGAATTCACAGAAGAAGCAGCTGAGGCCACCAACACACAGAGAGAAAGAAGCAGGCCTGCCACTCCTTCTGGGGGCACACTAGAACCTTCCACATCACATACTTAGATATTGGAAAGGCAATAGAGTGTTGAAGCATCCTCATTTAGGATGTCAGCTGACAAGGACCAAGACATCAGAGAAAGGTACAAGGATATAAAGGCCAGGAATGAGAGGCTAAAAGCCCAAACTTATGCACAGTACCTAAATATGGCACCTACAAACCAGACAAGGCTTATGTCAGCCTATGATGTTAAATAAGGGAAAATGCATATGACATTTGTGAAACCTAGCACTCAGCAATCTAGAATAGCAGTTGACTTCAAAAAGATAGATTTCGAAGTGCTGGCAAAGAACATACACCCTATTGACCATACCGAGTTGCATAAGAAGACATGGGAGATGATATACTCCACCTTGACAGGGAAAGTCATTGCAACTCACCAATTGCAAAATTCCCTAAATAACATATCAGCTCAGTTCCAATTGGAGAAGGCCTCTTCAAAGGCCAAGGACACCAGAATCAAGCCCTTAGAGGACTTAATCATTGAGTTGGGACATGATCCCAAAAATTTAAAGGCCATTGAAAAGTTGATAAAAAAGAAGAATGATGACATAGTTGCTTTGAAGAAGCAACTTAATATTCCACCATTACATCACCCACGGACAACAGAAGTCCTAGAAACACAAAAAGGACAAGAAGAGCTAATGGACTTGGTCCTAAAGCTAAATGAACAGCTAAAAGAAACAGAGAAAGAATTAGACACATTGATTCAGTCCAAACAAAGTGAATTGATCATCACTTCTAGGACTTCCATTCCCATTGTTTCTACTATAATTCCTTCAACATTGGCACCAATAGCTCCACCTACCATAGAATTGCCAATCACGACTAAGTCTACAATAGCAGGTACCTCTACAGAGAAACAAAAGAGTTGGTAAAAGACATGGAGGAAATTTCCACCCAGGAACATAACATAAAAGGTTTAAGGAGAAAGTGGCAAGCTTAGAAATTGACTGCAAGCTTGCCCAGATTTAGCAGAGAGAAAAAACACAGAAAGTCCTAAGGATGGGTGAGAAGATCAAGGTCCTAGAGAAAGATTTAACTCTACAAAAGCCACTAGGACAGACCAAGGAGATGCTCTGGGCCAATATCATTGACTCTGTCAATGATATTTGGCCATCAATTCAAGTAATATTTGAGAAAACGTAACTAGTGAAAGTGGCCACTGAGGCTATTAAGAAAGTAAGGAAGATTTGGGAGATCAACTTGAGGATGTTAATCAACTCATCCACTTCTTGAATAGTAAGAACAGACATGAACTTAATGAGCTTGGTGTAGAGGACAGAATTGAAGCCATCATAGAAGTCAAAAAGGTTCTTTCCAAAAGAAACCTTATGGTAAACCTAGAGGGAAAATGCCATAACATGCAGGTGGGCATTGACAGATTTATGGCCAAGTTTTAAATTTTCAGGGATAAAGGCCTTCCTAGTCCTATGGTCATCCATGATCAACTTATGACCCAATTGGACTACACTAATAGATGAAGAAAGTTGGCCAAGGATCAAGCAAGCACCTCAGGTATCAAGGCCTTGCCAACAGGGAAAGTATTGTATGATACTTTAGAGAATTTGTTCTTTCTAGAGCATGAGGTTAAACACTTGTTTGTCACCAAGCCTAATTTTTCCAAATACACAGAGGCAGACGAGATCTACAGTTGAATGTTCAAAGTAAAGTTACCTGAGGATGAATGGTGGGAAAAGATGACATATTTACGATAAGTCAGCATAGTAAATCTGAAGACAGGTAAGAGACTGATAAACAGGGTCAAAGAGTAGCACGTTAAAGAGTATCAGTGAAAGATGAAAGATAAATATGATTCCAATGTACAAAATATCAACCAGCTTAAAGGGATAAAACTCAATTTCAATAGCTAGCACTACCACAATAAGAGGGATAGCATGATGCAGTTTTCCATCTGTCTCTATCTTCATGCTTGAAGATATTTTTATTTCCTTAATTAAATCTCAAAATGTTATGAGATATTTTGTAATATTTTTTGTATAAATAATTCACATTTTGAAGCATTTAGGGTGGATTCAAAGACATTTCTGTAGACTTTTCACTCAAATCAAAGTCTTATTGTATCAAAATATGGATTGGCTTGCTGGATAATGGAATAAAGTTCATACATTTTACAGGATTCTTGTGTAAAGCGAAAATCAAATAAGTATTATTTCATGTGTATTATTGTTTTCCTTATGTTTCTTAATAATCATATGTGTTTCTATGAAATCCGAATGCTAAATTAGGAATGATATTTCATAATTTGTTTTAATGCACTCTGTCTTGACTATTTACATTCTTAATGTTCTCTGTTAAACTATCTTAGCTAGGGAATTCTTAGCTGCTCCTTAGCTTTTGTAGTTTTCCTTGTGGTCTATGTAGCAAAGGATTCTTAATTTACCTTTGTTGATGATCACCCCCTGTTCCTCATTCTGATCCTAGTCCAAGGATTCTTAAGTGCCCTTTTACCCTAGTTAGAATCATTCCATCCATCAGCCCTTGAAGATTTGACTTTTGTTTTGCTAGCATGTCCTATAAACACTCCCTTTAATGATCTGATCCAATTATGCTATCCTTTTATTGACTCCATAGCCCAATGGCTTGAAGAAGCTAGCTCTACCCATTTGTTCCTAGAATTCCACCACCCAACCAAAATCAAAACCTTATGAACATTAAGAACTGGCGTAAAATCCAACCCAAACAAAGTTAAAAGCCCTCTCTAGACTTGGGTTGGCTAACACCTGAGTCTGATGATTTGTTTGTGGTTACCTCAAATTATTCCTTCTTTTGATAACTTCTAGGGAAGACTTCTGAGTGATAACAATGCCTCACATTCATGGTTTTCCTAATCATATTCCTTATATATATTGGCAAGCAGGGTTGCCAAAGTTTAAAGGTCATGATGGAAAATATGTAAGTTTACATTTGGTCAAATTTCATTTTCATATTCATAGATTAAAGACTTAGTTTCCTGAAGGTTGTCTGATGAGATCTTCATGGACACCTTGGAGGAAATAGTGAGGAAATGGTATGAGAGTCTAACATCTGTTAGTTTATAATCTCTAAAGGATTTTCATTCCATTTTCTTTCAACATTATCAAAGTTGCAATTTTTCCTTATCAATTATGGATAGATGTTGTGAGATTTCTGAAAATTTCATTAAATTTCTTGAAAATTTGCATGGGGATGAAGAATGTATGGAAGAAGATATATTAGAAGCCCTTTACGATTTTTCCTCCCAACAAGGATTAGAAGTTTCCTCCTTGGATGAAACAGACTGGGATCAAAAAAGAGAAATGCCTATTCCTGACATTGAAAATGAAAATCACCAAGTCAATGTTGATTTCTTTAAAACTCAATTCTCTCCTCTATCTGAAGATGAAATAGATCAGCTCTTGAAAGACCATGTTATAGCCCAAGTTAAGGCAGCTTTAATGCTCACAAAGTCAAGAATTTGTAAGAGAAATATCTTCCATTATTGAAAATGAAAATCTGGGTTTAAATGATGACAGTCATGAGATCGATGAAACTATATAGGAAGTTGTTGCGAGTAAGCCAATTTGTGATGTAGATTTCCTCCAAGGAGTTCAGCTTACATGGACTATTTTCTTTCATGAAGAGGATTGGGCTGACATGTTTAATAATCTTGAAGAATGTTTTCGATTCAAGGATGATTTAGACTATGAATTGGATGAGTATGAGTCTGAGATAGATAGTATGCTATAGATAGAATCAGAATTGCTCATGCTTGAAGAATTTACTGCCAACACTCAAGTAGCAGAAAGTCATACTTCCCTATGCCTTCCTATGGATCAACAACCAAGTATTCATTCAGATCAAAATGAAAGGAGTACTTGTATTTTTGTTGGATTTCAAGACAATGTAACATTTCATATTTTTAAGGATCCTTACATTGTTTTGTTGTAGCCATCTGGGAAGATGAATTTTCTTGTATTTATGGATCATGAGCACATGTTCAGTGGACACTTGGAGTGGCCTAGCTTTTTTTTCTACCTGCTCAAGGAAAGTACCAGTAGAATTCAAATAAGTAGCCATTTGCTGGATTGGTTACATTGGAGGGATCATTACACATGATTGTATATCTTCAATAGGTGGGCGATTATCATCAAGATTTGAAGCTCGAGGTGAAGGTCCTAAGATCTCGATTGTCTATTGCCATAAGTAAGTTCAAATAGTGTGTTTTTTTATAGTAAAGTCAGTTAGTCAGTCAGTTTTCAGTTTTCAGATTGGTCTTTGCATTTTGACTCCATGCCCAATGTATAAGGCTACTAGGTCTACGGTGTTCTTGAATCCTCCAAGGATTTGCCATCCCCAGCTAGAACCAATGTTAGTGTCAGTCAATTAAACCTATCACCAGTGATCAAATATGCTCTTACAAGGTGTTGTTAGGGTGTCAAGTCAAATTTTTATCATTTTAGTGAGTCTTCAAATAAAAATTTGGTCACTGGCTATTGCGTCTAATTCACTACTTCTCCCTTCACTTACTCATGGTATTCATCACTCATCATGGTCATTGTCTTCTTCGAGGTATGATATCTTCATTTAAGTGTCTTGGGTCATGAAATGGTTAAATTTCTCATTTTAGGTCATGGTCTAGGGTTTTCACTCCATGTGTCATCATGATACCATATGTCAAAAAAAAACATGTACATCATGTAATTCAATGGGTAAAGGGAGTGTTATACGGGAATAGTGTCCACATGGATGCTGATATTCCCACTAAGATGGGTGGCTATCTTAGAAACAAACAATCAAAGTCTATTATTGATTCCTTTTATGAGAATAGATGAGAGGAGAACCAAGAGGGCCAACCTGAGTCTTGCGCTCGATTCCCTCTCCTTCTTGATAGAGTTTTGCCGCTCGCTCTTTGTCTGCTCAGCTTCAAAAGGACCTGTAGAATCACAGCAACATACTACTATGCAAGAAACAAGGATCTAAATTCATAAATAATGTAGGATCAGATGTACATTAACCATATACAAGCATATATAAACAAGTACACCAGAATATGGAAGGAAACAAGAATAGCTTTATTCAGATAAAAAGTAGCAAGAGGATTACAACCATGAGCAGCTCTGACCGAGCATCATCCTCCAGCTAAGAAGCCCTTCTTCATCTCAAGAAAAGCAAAATCACCCAACACTGTGAATGTACACCAAAATACCAACAACACTTCTCTATAAGTTACAAAATTCCAGCCTCTGGATCTCTATGAAGAGGGATCCATATATAGATGATTACAAAGAGGTGAGTCATCTTTTGGGAACTTGATTAGTGTCTTCTCTCTGACATTTCCTGCTTCTACTTGGAGAATGAAGATCTCTTACTCATCCCTAGTCGAAAATGGAGCGGCAAGTGTCAGAGGGGAAGCTTCTGGAAGATTCCATGATCTTCCACCTCGCATTTTGGTCCCTGCCATTTGTCCATTCCCGACCATCGCACCCTACAGAGGATCAAAATAGTATGCATCACACCCTGTACATTGGAAAGGTGATATGCATCGCACCCTCTGCATGGAGCTTTCAGTATGGTCCAGTTTTGACCATTTATGAGCAGTTTTCAATGGAGAACTTCTGGGAGATGATGTAATCAGTTGACCTTGTTCCTTTAGGTAGTGAAGCAACCCTTTTAGGGACTTAAGATCCCTCAATTTATTGACATTTGTGATTGGGGTTGAAGTGCCCAAAAATGTCTATAACAGTTGCCCCCTAAAGCATGAGGTCGTTAATCGTTTTTTATGTCGGGTGAAATGCTTTATTATGAGGATCTGAAGTTTTTCTGAGCTGGGAGGCAACCTGTAATAAGATACAATACAATACATTATTTGAAAACATTTTTTTTTATGATCTGGTTAAGGTGGGAATTCCCATGATCAACTTTATAAAATCATTTTCATGTACATAGGATAAACGATCGTCTGTGTGACAGACTGATGATATGGACACATCATCCTTTGATTTGGATGATCATCTGATTGGCAATGATGTACACTGGATGTTTTATATCCCTGAATATATCACAGCCTAGATGGATGAAACTAGATCTGGGGTCTTCAAACTCGGCCAATCTTCACTCGAAGTACAAGTCGATCCATCTGAAAAATATTTTGGAGTCAAACATGGAAAGACATTGCCTGATTACCAGCCAATGATGTAAGCTGTTAACAGGCACGAGAGGAATCACCAATAATGACAATGACCCTCAAGGTACTACAGTACAAATTTACGTGGCATGAAGGGACTTTGGCATCGAACACCACGGCAAAATCTCTCGGTCGAAGGCCATTGATGTAAACCTGTCGCCGAAAGTGAGAAACTTGCCATTGAGGCATGCAGGCTTCAAAGTACTGAAAGGGTTGTTCCTAAGTCAACTTCTTGGATAATGAGCTGATTTCGACAAGAAGTGACCCGTCGCAGGAGGGCCTTAATGAATCTCACATCAATGACACAGAATGAAGCAAATGATTTTGGACGTGAAAAAAAACTAATAATATGGGGTTCAAGGTGGCGGTCATGAAGGAATGAAGCATGAATGTATTGCAGTGGGTGAGACTCAGGTGAATTGTCTGAATGACTTCTCTTGAACATATCGGCGACACTGATGATTGATTGGTAGCATTAACCCCAGAGATGGATGGTGTGACGGACCAATGGTGAAGACCAGTGAACGGAACAACCCAACCCGACATGGATGCGGAAGGAAAGTGTCATGTTCAAGAGCAACTTGCTACCAATAAAGTTTCTTCTTGTTTTCTTCCCAATTTTCCCCAGTCATTGCTAACCAGTACCTCTTTATTTTTGTCAAGCTTGAGGAGGATAACATATGCGTGTTCTATAATCCGCCCTTCGGGCGAACCTGTCGCTATATTTTAGCGAGCCTAGCGACAGTGAAACTCATTCTCATCCTATTGGATGAGTTTGTCGCTATTTAGTTTTAACGAGTTTAACGACAAAGATAACTCGGTCTCTTTCAATTTTAGAGAGTTTGAAAGAAACGAAAAGAATACTCCAAAGGATCTTTGTTGTATAATCCCTTAAGTCCGAAAAAGCGTAAAATAATACAAAAGGGATGAATTTTCGATAGTTTAAACGAGCTAAACAAGAAAAGTGCTCAATCTTTTTGTGTAATAATCCCTCAGGTCCAAAAAGATTAAAATCTAGAGGAGGGATAACACTTCCGATGCCTTTTAACGAGCCGGAGAGGCCAATCACTCGACAATCTTTTCATATTTTACGAGTCAGGTGAAAAGAGCTTAAAGAAGACTCGTTTTCGAGGAATGAGTGATGGTTTCAGGTAGCAGCTGATTCCAGGTAAGATTTGGAATTTTCCAATCAGGCAGTGTTACAAGGATGGCTAGCAGAATCACTCTTCGTGGATGTTCCTCGAAGGGGTAAAAAATCATGTGGGGGTGAACGATCGGCTAAAAACAGAGTGGAGGTGATGGCGAGAACACGACCAAGGCTCAAAAGCTGTCGATAAGGCATTCACAATGATTATTTACCTGTTCATTTTTTAATGAGCTTAGATGCGGGGAGAAACACTTGCTCATGACTTATGTTTATTTTTTAACAAGCTTGAACTATGCGCTAAAATTGCTCGTGGAGAGTTTATTTTTTAACGAGCTTGAACTCTGCGACAAGATTGCTCACCATGATGGTCATTTATTTTTTGATTTACCCTTAACATTTTGTTCTTTCAAAGATAGTACTACCTGTTCATTTGCTTCATCAAACTTATTAGAAATGAAAACATATGTATGATAAATGAGTCAAAACACTAATATTTTACTTGAATTACGTGCATAGTAAATTAAAGGTGACATTTTACCTCTCACTTTACCATTTCATTTGAATTTGGTTTGTTGGAGCTCTGGAGGTGCTTTTCCCCGCTAATTTTCACTAGCGGATTCCGGGAGATTCTGAGGATGATTCTCGATGCCGTTCAGACTAGGTAGGAGCTAAACTTGTGCTCTTTCATTATATGCCTTTCATTTTCGATTTTGAGCTCATTTCCCTGTTCTGCTGAGCCCCTGGGGTTTGAAGAACTCTCCCTAGGACATCGCACCCTTCCTTAGTCAAAAGGTGTGATGCATACTGATGTCTCCACTGACTAGTCAGTATGCATCGCTCCTAGAACACTTTCTGGGGTGCGATGGGCGCAAGGAGGAAACTTTTTGCATGGTTTCCTCATAAAATTTTTGCCTGTTTTCACCAAATGAAGATCCTGACTCTTCCCTTGTTTGTTTTTCAGAGATTCATTGGAGGAAAATGGTTGTCACATGGCGAGAATGTGAGCATGAAGAAGAGGATGTTGTTGCTTTACATGATCTGGGCACAGTAGCTGCATTACGAAATTGTGGCTTGCTAAAGTTTTTCCGTATCTCGAGCATGAGACAACAAATTAGTTTGTTGCAGTATTTCCTCAATGCTTGGGATCCTATCAACCAGGTATTCCAGATTAGGGGCAAATCGATCCCCTTAACAGTGGTGGACATCTACTTTCTGACCGGCTTATCGAGGCATGGTGCCCCTCTCTCTTTATCAGGTTCCGCCCGTGGGGGTGAGTCTGTAAGGGAGTACATTCGCCGGCATTGCAGAGAGGGATCTCAGCCGAGTGTGGACGGTAAGATCAACATCTGAGACATCACTGATCGGCCCTTACGGACCATCCTGTTTACTTTTGCTAGACTGGCTGGTAGTTCTGCTCTCCATATAGCCAACAGATCTTATATGCAGTATGCTTTGGAATGCCTTGAACCAAAGGTGTTCAATTGGTGTGATGCAGTACTTTTGGTGATGAAGGAACAGTTGACCAAGGTGAAGAGCAGCAAATCCAAAAACTTTGGTTATGGTTCTATTTTGACTGCTTTCGCCTTGGAGCGAATCCCACTGATGCAGCCACAGTATATATCACTTGTCCTACCTCCACCGACCGAACCACGAATGCAAAGATGGGTCGATCTCATGTCTTGGCATGCTGGCCAGCCCCAGATTTCTTTTTCTAAGACCTTCTTTGAGTGGTTTGACCGTCAGGAGATGGTTTATGCCAGGTTCCCATATGCTGGTATGGATTTCCGAGGTGATCTGGATTTGGTGCTGCCGGTTGGAGAGCAGTGGGGTGCCATGGATAATTTTCTTCTGACCATATCTCTGTTCATTTTTTTTTATAATGTTCTTATATTCTTATGATCAAGACTAATCAAAACTCATGTGCTCATGCAGATGTTGTCCCAGTTCGACCAGCAGTGCGCCGTAGAGACCCAGCGACCGCTCCAGCAGGAGAAGCAGTTGGGATGGCTATCCTTCATGACCTTGATGTGGCTGAGACTCTTTCGGCACTACAAGACCAGATTGAGTATCTTACCCTTGGCATCCCAGACATGAGGACCGATGAGATGCCTTTGCGGTTGCAGTGACATACCGCTAGAGTGCCAAGTCGATGGACTAGGCTCTTACGCATGATTGCACAGGCGGTGACTTGTTATCACCAGCACCATTAGGCTAGGGTTCCCCCTAGCATTTTTGAGTTTTGGGTCATTTGACCAATTCTTTCTTGGTTACAGAACATTATGTACAAACTATAAACAGTTATGGAATATATTTTTGATTTTCGGAGCTTTATTTTGGTTCAATTACATGATCTTGCTACACATATTGATGTGATGCTTCTTTTTATAAATGCTGCAAATGTCTATCTAACACATAATTTGCCAACGAGTCTGTTAATGTGTTTAAAATTCTGGAAATATGTTGATATTGGATGAAATCAAGCTGTCTTTCCAAAATTTCGACCCTTAGGAACATGCGATAGATAGTTGGATTTCGTACAGAATAGATGTCGGTGAGTTGTAGAATGACGAGCTGTGAGTCTAGCCTGACGACAAGTCAGCATATACCATTTGCGATGGCATCAGAAAGGAGTTCTATTAATGTGTTGTACTCAGCGATATTGTTCATAGACCGACCAATACATACTCCTCTGAAACTTACTAACTCGCCACTGGGATTGAAAATGGCCCATGTCGCAGAAGACAGATTCCGTGAGCTACGACTTGCTCCGTCAGCATATCCAACGAATGATTCCAATAGGTTCAACATCTACAATGAATGAAGAAAGTGGATTACTTAACCAAATTAAATTCTCTTGGCCAAAACAAAAATGTAACAAAAGCACGAGGACTACTATGCGAGATCAAGCATAGTAGCGTTTGAGGTACAACCCGTTGCGAGGTTGCACCAGTGGAATCCCATCATAGTCCATCAACTCGTAGGCTCCTTTTTCTAATACTCGTTTAACAATATAGGGACCCATCCATAATGATTTGAATTTTCCTGCTCCCAATTTATCAGATTCCTGGTCATAAAGTAACACCAGGTCACCCTCTGAGAAGACGCGAGGTTTGACATTCTTGTTGAACTGTGCTTTGACTTGTTTCTTATGAGCCTCGTTAGCCGAAGCTGCATCACGACGAGTTTCATCCAATTGGATTAATTCCAAGAAATGAGCCTCTTCTTCTGAGGTTCCGGGGAGAAGGTCGACTGTGAGTTTGAGGGATGAGATTTCACATTGAACCAGTAAGATTGCTTCAACACCATACACCAACTGAAAAGGTGTGAATCTGGTTGTATTTCTTACCGATGTTTGGTATGCCCACAAGGCTGAGTACAGGATTAGGTGCCAATCCTGTTTGTAGACTCCGATCATCCTTTGCAGCATGCGCTTTAGGACTTTGTTGATTGCTTCAACTTGTCCGTTAGCTTGTGGATAGTACGGAGTAGAGCTGTCGTGGGACAGTCCTAATTTGGCAACCAACTCAACCATCATGTGATTGCGAAAATGCGATCCATGATTTGTGAATATGGCCTGTGGAACGCCAAATCTGGAGACTACGTGATTGAAAAAGAAAAGGGCAGCCATTTCGTCGCTGTTGTTTAATGTAGGCATCACCTCGGCCCATTTGGTAGAATAGTCCACTGCAACTATTATGTACCCATGCCCCCCAGTCGAGGTGGGGTTACATGTCATGAAATATATGCCCCATTTGGCGAATGGCCCAACAGCTACTACTGGTTGCAGCGGTGTGGGTGGTCTTCTGGTTTTGCTATCGAAGATTTGGCAAGCATGACAACTTCTAACTGCGATTATGCAATCTTTGAAAATGGTTGGCCAGAAGTATCATGCTCGCAAAAATTTTTGTGTCGTAGCATAACCAGATTGATGCCCCCCACACACGCCTGAATGGCAGTCATTCATGACTTTTTCAGCCTCCTCAAGGGTGATGCACCTCCGCAGAACTGTATCGATACCATGACGGTAAAGAGTATCACCGATGATCACGTAGTCTTTTGCTTGGTATCGAATACGTCGTTGTTCGGAGCATGAGGTATTAGACCTGTATGTTTGTGTCTTGAGATAAATGACTATATCTTCGTACCACAAATCGCTTGAAGATATCAGAAACAAATTTTCATCCACGATTGCTTCTTTGGATGTTGCATCGTTGGACGACGATGGGAGATCGCATAGTAACTCTGCGAATACCAGGGCTTTCTTTGATTTGGATCTTTTAAATTCCAAATCAAACTCTTGGAGAATCTCTATCCATTTCGAATACTTGCCCCCCAGCAACTGTCGCGACAATATATAAGTCATGGGGTTGCAATCTGACAAAATGGTAGTTTTCCTAAAGAGGACGTAGTGTCGAAATCTCTGTATTGCTTGAACAATTGCGAGGGCTAGCTTTTCAACGTAGGAGTATTTTATTTCCGTATCATTTAATTTTTGGCTTAAATAATATATAGGATGTTCAATTCCATTGTTTTCTTGAACTAAAACCATTGCTATGGTTGTATTTGTTGCAGCCAGATACAGGTTAAAGTCTTTTTGATAATCAGGAGCATACATTAATGATGCTTGTATTAGAGATTTCTTTAAAGCATCAAAGGAATTTTGCGCGACCTGGTCCCAAACTAAGGGTACATCCTTTTTCAACAGACGGGTATAACCTTTAGCTAGTTTGGCGTAATTTGGAATGAACCTCTTGAGGAAATTTTCTTTCCCTTGGAGTTTCTAAATTTGAAGCAGGCTTGAAGGTGGAGGCAAATTGATGATTGCCTGAACCTTGCAAGGGTCGAGACGAATCCCATCCTTTGAGACAACGAAGCCAAGTAAATGACCAGAACTGACACAAGGCACACATTTTTGTGGATTGAGTCTTATCTTGTAGTGTCGGCAACGTAGAAATATTTCTCTCAAATGGCACGGTTGATCAGTCCGCTTTCGTGAATGAGCTGGGAGATCATCAAGATAAGGTTGAACGATGTTTTTGATATCGTGGAAAGCATAGTTCATTGCTCTCAGAAAAGTCGCCCCTGCATTCTTCAAACCAAAGGGTAGCTTGCGATAAGAGAATGTGCCCCATGGATAAATGAATGCAGTCTTTGACTGATCCTGTGGGCGGATATTTATTTGATTATACCCGGAAAATCCATCCATGAATGAAAATATTTTGCATTCGGTGCATTCATCAATAATATAGTCGATAAAGGGTGTAGGGTAGTTTTCTTTTGGACAAGCTTGAATTACATCCCTATAATCAACGCACACTCTAATCGTTCCTTCTTTTTTCATCACAGGAACAATATTAGATACCCAATCGATTAGAGGAACAGGGTAAATGAAACCAGCATGGAGGATTTTTTCGACTTCCACCTTGATGGCAACGGCTTTCTTGGGGTGCACCTGCCTTAGCCGTTGTCGTACTGGTTTGACATCTGGATACATCTTAATCTCGTGTTCAACTATGCTCGAGTCGATACCTGGCATTTCATCATATGACCAAGCAAAGACATCTCTAAACTCGTGAAAGAGAGTGCTATATATTTCCAGTTCAGAAGAAGAACGTGATTTGCCAACATGAATTTTTGCTACAACATATGTTTTGTCCGAGATGTTTATGGCAATAGTCTCTTTGATATTGGATAGGTTTCTCTCGGAATCCACCGTGTTTACAGTATTTGTCAGAAATTCAAATACTGAAGGATGTTGTAGGTCGCCGGAATTATCCTCTTTACAAGTTGGAAGATGGGAACGATGGTGGTGATCTTCCCATGGTGCCCCATCAATCATCATCGATTGAATGATTCCTTTGTCTGTAAGGTGTACTTGCAACCAAGGATATGAAGGATATGATTCCTTAGACCTATCTATCCAAACGCTTGATGAGCGTTGATGCTGGTTTGCCTCCCATGCTGAGAACGTTGATTGCTATAATATTTCCAGCGGGGTTAGAGGCAAAACCTATGAATGATCCATCTTAACATCATTTTCTGACATCTTTTAAATGGAAGATATCATATTGCAGGTTCCTACATTAGCCACTTCTGCCAAATTGGTAGGAGGCGGTAGGGTAAAGGTTCCCATTAACGTAGGGTCTTTTTGTAGGCCTACTCCGATATTATGAAGCATGCTAGGGCTTCCATGGATCATTGGAATGCTTCCCGTAACTTGTGAACTCTTGGGAGAAAATTTTCTTGGTCGATGATTGTAATTCCTCCTTGGGAAGGAAATGCAATTTTCCTAAAGTAGGTCGACACAACAGCTACCATGGCATATATCTAGGGTCTTCCCAGTAGGATGTTGTAATCAAGATTTCCATCGATGACTTCAACATTGATTTCTACTGTTTTGCCCCCCAGTTCGACTTGCAAGTTACTTAGTATCCCATACGGGGTGTACGTGCATCCATCAAATTCTTTTAATGTTGTTGACGATCGCGACAAAGATGGAGACCCCAGAGTTTTCCGGCAACTCATCGACATGATACATGTGGATGCTCCCTCGTCAATAATTGTTCTATGAACAGTTTTGTTGAGGGCTTTCACTTGAATGAGGAAAGCTAGTTGAGCTGGTAACTGAGGGTCGTATCCTTTATGATTAAAAGATATAAGATTGGAATCTGTTGGGTCGATCTCACCTATTGCTGATAATAAAGCCTACTTTTGGGAGGGGCAATTTTGCAGCACCTCAAGAGTCGACATCGCGGATGGCGATTGGGCTAAATCCTCCACTATATTATAGTGTTGTGTTGTTCAGGCACGACGATTAAACGTCAATTTGTGTACTACTCCCTTTGGTGGTTTTATTGTTAATTCAGGAATGATGGGTGGCACGACTTCTATTGAAGTCATTGTTGAACTACTAGGTTGATCATTATCCTTATTGTTCAACATCTGTGGATTCCTGTAATCTTTACTCCTTGTCGTTATAAGAGTATCATTCAGTTGCTTCAAGACTGACAACATTAGCACTTGGGATGGGGAAGCATTTTCGGTAGCAACCATATTTTTTCCTGGGTTTGGAAACGGATCCGTCAATACAGCCGAGGTTTTTGAACTTTTGAATAATTTTCTAAGTTCTTCTTTATATGGACATTCTCGGGTCCAATGATCTTCGTCACATATACTGCATGGACTTTTGGGTTTCGCATTCCCAGAAGGCTTTGCAGAAGGTTTCCTAGGAGATGAGTCTCCCTAGTTTTTCTTCTTCCCTTGTTTTTTCTTCTTGCCTCCTAGTTGCTTGGTTTCTTTGCCTTTGTCTGTTGACACAACATTTACTTCCGAGGCTAGAAGTTGCTCATTTTCATCTTGACTCGAAACCGTGCGGACCTTTTTGGATGTGGCCTTTGCGGTTTTAGTGCTTGTTGTCCCTATCACACCATCGCCGGCATGAGAGTCTTTGTTTGATTTAGGAGGCGGAGGAACGGAGAATTCTGGTCTAGGAGCGTCAGGGATTTTATCATAGAGCGTGCCAGACTAAGTATAGATCAAGTCTAGATATTGTGCACGAGCAATAACTTTCTCTTCAGTGACGACTCTGCTCTTTTCCACATCTATTGTAATAGCGGGTAACAGTGACTTGATAAACCATTCAACCAATAGCTGATCAAGAACATATGTTTTTACCATTCTACGACGACACCGCCACTCATGAATATGATCGGATATGTGAGTGGATGTCGTTTGTTTGAAATTGGTAAGCGGCTCAGTTCCTATTTCGTACCTGATAGGTAACTAAAAATGGGTTAAAAAGGTTGTGGCTAGGGTACTGAAGTTATCAAATGAAGCTCTAGGCAGTTCGATATACCACTTTGCTGCCGTACCAGTTAGCATGCGCTGAAAGAGGTGAAGTCGAATTGAATCATCATTGAGAGTGTTTGATGAACACCATAGATGAAAGGTCATCACATGATTCGATGGGTCTTCGCCCGGATTTCCATTAAATTTAGGAATATCCGACGGAAGTTTGTGCGGAATCACCGGCCACCAAGGGGCATAGGCAATTAGATTGTTCGTTAGTCGACTTAGATCTAGTAACTCTAGAGTTGCCACGAAGGGCAACTGTTGATTCAGGCTTGGTTGAGCATACCCAGGATAAGACGGAATCGTTTGAGCAGTCAGTCTTTTCATACCAGGATAATGCATTTGATGTTGGTAACTTTGGTAAGGTTGATGGGCATAACCATTATGATATGTTTGATACTGCTGCCCATTACTTGCAAAGACTTGTTGCTCATATCCTTGGTAAGCTTGCTGGAATTACAGTTGTTGGTATTGCACCAGCCATGGTTGTGCAGCCATGGATTGTTGTCCAGCACTGACTATTGGACCAAGATGGGCGTTAATGTTCCCCATTTGAACCTGTGCCATTCCACTAGTGGTTGATTGTGGTTGTGTCAGAGGTACAAGAGATTGTTATATTGCAACCTGCGAAACTTGAGGTTGGCATACAATTGGCGACGCTTGTACTTGTGATACAGCCACAATAGCCAGCGTAGTGGGAATGTTTGTCATAGGTGAACTTTGTTGTATTGAGCATACAACTCTTGGTTGTTGAGATAGGACTGGAACCCAACCGCTAGTTGTGATTCCATCATAACCCAATTTTTGTTGCGAACTCACGCATGGTTGTCCTTCTGGGGAAGACAATGAAAGGGTATACGGCCTTCCATATGACGGTAATCCAGTGCTCAAAGGAATAATTTTCCTTTGGGGACCAGTTTTCCCAAATTGACCTTGTGATGGATCAATTTGTCGAGACTCAACGTAAGAGATTCCAGATATAATTTCGGACGAACAAACGGGAACAGTCCATATTGTCGAAATAGTTCCATGATGGACTCCATCCAGCAACTGAAAACTGGTTGGGACAGATGGCACGCCGACGAACATCATCAGAATAGTAGAAGGAGCTTCTGCTGTTGCTGTGTCAGGTGACACGGTCCTTGATGTTGACAGTTGTTCAGACATATTAAGTCTATCCAAAAGATTCCTCAGCAATTCTTCAGGAACTTCTGAGGGTGGGTGAATATTCTCTGTTGAAGAAGGATATAGGGTGATCCCAGCTCCAAGTTGCGTTGGAGTGCTAGATGGAGGATCTTCCACAATCTCTTCTATGGCAATCAATCCAGGAGGAAGAGGCAGACCGTCAGGTCTGTAAAATATTTCTGGTGCCGAAGAAGATGTAAGTCCTGCAGCAGAAGACGGTTGGGGAGTAACACCATCTAAATCAGCTGTAGGCAGAGCCAGTTCATGAATAGAAGTGTTAACCATCACACTAGGATCAGTTGTAATGTCCTTTTGCTGTTGGGGAATTTCTTCTGTAGAGGTAGGGATTCCAGAAATGTTCGAAGTAACCAGAGTCTCTGAGGATGTTGGAGTGCTTGCTCCAACCAACCTAGGGGACTTTGATCTGGTTAAACGAGTTTGCTTCGTCCGGAATGGCTTCGCTTCTAGAGTCAACGATGGTTGACTCGTAAGTCTCCGTGAACGACGGGGTTTCGATTGACTTTCTTCCACGATTGCGGATTACTTGATCAACTCAAAATAAAGGGAAAAATGTTTTTCGAATTAAATGAATTTTAGACGCTTTGACACAACTTGTTTTTTCAATTTTAAAGAGTTGAGAGAAAACAAAAGATGACTCTAGTCGCCTTCAATTTTTATTGAGCTTGAAGTGACAAGCGCTCAGAGGACCTTTTCCTTTAAGGAGTCTGAAAAGGAGAAAAATGGACTTATTTGGAGATCTAGGCAGAGAGGATTACCAAACCAATTGTAAAACTGCAGAATACGTTTTACGGTACGGCAGTCAGTCTTCCTGAATGCCGTGTTCGGTGCATTACGATCGATAGGGTGGCAGACACGGCTTCCTAAGGATAAAGGATGCAGCCTATTGTGGTCTCCCAATATATACGCGATGGTACGTGGGAGCACAAGTCCGTATTGGCACTTGTCGTCTCAGAGTGGAGGAATCACCCAACCAGCACTGAAAGCAACAGTTACTAGGCTTTACGACGCTAGAATACGTCTCTAGCCTAGACCTCTAGATGTTGTATGTTAAGTTCCAAAGCATTGTTAGATTCATTGGATTTATTTTAAGTTGATCTTGCTTAACAGTTTGCCTTTCAGGTTCACCACGTGATGTATGTATAATTCCTAAATGCAGTCTAAGATGCATACAGACATTTTATCTTCTTTCAGCAATGAAAATCCTAGCTACTAAAGGGAAGAAAGTCAAGCATCTTTTCTTCACAGAGCACAGAGCACACGCTAATATGCACAGTCCTAAATCAATCCAAGCATTCAAGATGCAAATTCACATGCATGTATTGGTTTTCAGCTCTCTTAATGCATAAATGATGCTAAGAAAGCTATGTGAAAAACTGAATTACTTTTAAAGCGACTGTACTAAACAAGATTCTTTTTCAAAATGAAGTGAAAGCAAGAGAGACACTTTGCAATTTTGAAATGGAAATTGCTTTTCGACACTTTAAAACTAGTAATTCAAATCCTATGAAATAGTAACTTTATAATCAACTATCTAAAATAATGGAATTTCTTTCTAAAACTGAAAACAACAACTATGACACTTTCAGATCTAGAGACGACAGTTCGACTATGCTACTTTTTGCAAAAGAGAACTAAAATGACGCACAATACATAAAAAACGTTTATAGTTCTTTGCACTAAGGAGGCGGAATAATGCAAGAGAAGGGGGTATTCACAGAAGTACATTGATTACAAACAGCAAAAACTCTTGACTAAGACTGTAAACAGTGAGAAAAATCCACAGTCGGAGGGTAAAATCAATCCTCCCTGACCATCGCACCTGTTACACAGTGAACTCAGTATGCAGCGCACCTACTCCATTCGGGAAGTGCGATGCATACAGGTTGCCTTGAAGGTAGGGTGTGATGCTTACAGTGTGAGACTTTTAATGAGATTTCCCTCACAGTTTGCAGTTTAGTTCGAGTGTTTAAGCTGAATAATTACAGATCAATGTATGTAAAACACAGGGGTGATCTAATAGGTTACTAGAGCCACCATTTAGGGCAATTAGATTGCTTGCAGATCTATTATTTAATTCATAAACAAAACACGGAGACTGACTGAAGCAGCATTGATCTACTTTGCATTCGTATGACAAATGTATTTCGAAGGCTAGCTGGCTTGACTTCAGGCTCCTTCTGTATGTTTATAAAAGAAACAAGGATAGATAGGCTAACAAGTAATCTAGTCGCTCCCCAGTGGAGTCGCCATTTTGTTATACGGGAATAGTGTCCACACGGATGCTGCTATTCCCACTAAGATGGGTGGCTATCTTAGAAACAAACAATCAAAGTCTACTATTGATTCCGTTTATGAAAATAGATGAGAGGAGAACCAAGAGGGCCAACTTGAGTCTTGTGCTCGATTTTCTCTCCTTCTTGATAGAGTTTTGGCGCTTGCTCTTTGTCTGCTCAGCTTCAAAAGGACCTGTAGAATCACAACAACATACTACTATGCAAGAAACAAAGATCTAAGTTCATAAATAATGCAGGATCAGATGTGCATTAACCATATACAAGCATATATAAACAAGTACACAAGAATATGGAAGGAAACAAGAATAGCTTTATTCAGATAAAAAGTAACAAGAGGATTACAACCATGGCAGGTCTAACCTAGCATCATCCTCCAGCTAAGAATCCCTTATTTCACCTCAAGCAAATCAAAATCACATAACACTGTGAATGTACACAAGAATACTGACAGCACTTCTCTATAGATTACAAAATTCCAACCTCTGGATCTCTGTGATGAGGGATCCATATATAGATGATTACAGAGAGGTGAGTCATCTTTTGGGATCTTTATTAGTTTCTTCTCTCTGATAGTTCCTGCTTCCACTTGGAGAATGAAGATCTCTTACTCATCCCTGGTCGAAAATGGAGCGGCAAGTGTCAGAGGGGAAGCTTCTGGAAGATTCCAGGATCTTCCACCTCACATTTTGGCCCCTGCCATTTGTCCATTCCCAACCATCGCACCCTAAAGAGGAGCAAAACAGTATGCATCGCACCCTGTACATTGGGAAGGTGATATGCATCGCACCCCCTACATGGAGCTTTCAGTATGGTCCAGTTTTGACCATTTATGAGCAGTTTTCAGTGGAGAACTTCTGGGAGATGATGTAATCAGTTGACCCTGTTCCTTTAGGTAGTGAAGCAACACTTTTAGGGACTTAAGAGCCCTCAGTTTATGGACATTTATGATTGCGGTTGAAGTGCCAAAAATTGTCTATAACAGTTGCCCCCTAAAGCATTAGGTCGTTAATCTTTTTTGATGTCGGGTGAAATGCTTTACTATGACGATCTGAAGTTTTTCTGAGCTGGGAGGTGACCTGTAATAAGATACAATACAATACATTATTTGACAACATTTTTTCATGATCTAGTTGAGGTGGGCATTCCCATTCTCATCTTTATAAACTCATTTTCATGTACATAGGACAGACGATCGTCTGTGTGACAGACTGATGATATGGACACATCATCCTTTGATTTGGATAATCATCTGTTCGGCAATGATGTAAAATGGATTTTTTTATATTCCTGAATATATCGCAACCCAGATGGATGAAACTAGATCCGGGGTCTTCAAAATGCAGCCAATATTCACTCAGAGTACAAGTCGATCCATGTGAAAAATGTTTTCGAGTCGAACATGGAAAGACATCGCCTGATTACCAGCCAATGATGTAAGTTGTTAACAGGCGCGAGAGGAATCACCAATGACAATGACCCTCAAAGGTACTACAGTACAATTTACGTGGTTGTGAAAAGGACTTGGCATCGAACACCAGCGCAAAATCTCTCGTCGAAGGCATTGTGTAACCTGTCGCCGAAAAGGAGAAAACTTGCCATTAAGGCATGCAAGCTCAAAGTATTGGAAGGTGTTCCTAAGGTCACTTCTGGATAATGAGCTGATGCGACAAGAAGCGCCGTCGCAGGAGGGCCTTAATGAATCCCAACATCACGACACGGAATGAAGAAAATGATTTTGGAGGTGAAAACAAACTGACGATATAGGGTTCAGGGTGGCGGTCATGAAGGAATGAAGCATGAATGTATTGCAGTGGGTGAGACACAGGTGAATTGTCTGAATGACTTATCTTGAACATATCGGCGATGCAGACGATGGATTGGTAGCGTTCACCCCAGAGATGGATGGCGTGATAGACCAATGGTGAAGACCAGTGAACGGAACAACCCAACCCGACATGGATACGGAAGGAAAGTGTCATATTCAAGAGTGACTTCCTACCAATAAAGTTTCTTCTTGTTTTCTTCCCAATTTTCCCCAGTCAATGCTGACCAGTACCTCTTTATTTTTGTCAAGCTTGAGGAGGACAACATATGCTTGTTCTATAATCTGCCCTTCAGGTGAACCTGTCGCTATATTTTAGCGAGCCTAGCGACAGTGAAACTCGTTCTTGTCCTGTTGGATGAGTTTGTCGCTATTTAGTTTGAACGAGTTTAACAACAAAGATAACTCGGTCTCTCTCAATTTTAGAGAGTCTGAAAGAAATGGAAAGAAGACTCCGAAGATTCTTTTTCGTTGTATAATCCCTTAAGTCTGAAAAAGCGTAAAATAATACAAAAGGGATGAATTTTCGATAGTTTTAACAAGCCGAACAAGACAAGCGGCTCGATCTTTTTGTGTAATAATCCCTCAAGTCCAAAAAGATTAAAATCTAGAGGAGGGATAGCAGTTTCCGATGCTTTTAACGAGCCGGAGAGGCCAATTGCTCAGTAAACTTTCATATTGTAACGAGTTAGGTGAAAAGAGCTTAAAGAAGCACTCGTTTTTCGAGGAACGAGTGATGGTTTTGGGTAGGCAACTGATTCCAGGAAGATTTGGAAATTTCTTAACATGGCAGTGTTACAAGGAATGGCTAGCAGAATCAACTCTTCGGCAGATGTTCCTTGAAGGGGTAAACAATCATATGGGGGAATGAACGGGCTAGAAAAGAGTGGAAGTGATGCAAGAACATGAAACCAAGGGCTCAAAAAAGCTGGCGATAGCATTACAATGGTTATTTATACGTTCATTTTTTAATGAGCTTAAACGCGGGGAGAAACACTTGCTCATGACTTATGCTTATTTTTTAATGAGCATGAACTATGCGCTAAAAATGCTCGTGGAGAGTTTATTTTTTAATGAGCTTGAACTCTGCGACAACATTGCTTGCCAGTCGTATGATGAAAATGTCTCATTCGAGATGCTATTTTGAGGTGGCTTACATCTCTAAAGCTTTGCCATGGATCCTTTCTTTATGCAAGTTAGGAAACGACTAGCCTTATGGGTTTAAAGGGTTAGAGGTCCTACAAATTTAAAAAATAAATAGTCACTCTTCACTTACATTCGGAAAGGTTTGCATGCCCCTTGGTATAGCGGAGTAGAGTTTCCAGGTTACCCCTCAATTTGCAGACAAAACATTTGTTTTATCGGGAAAGGCCTACCTTCTAACGGAGGTATCTTATCCGGTCTAATCCCTTTTCCTATACGAACGGGTATCGGACTAGTCATATATCCTTCACCGAAACCTACCCTATACCTAGAGTTTTCCTACCGAAGCAGACCAGGGTGCATGCCCCTTGGGTTTCAGTCACATATTCCTGAATCACTCGCGCTCATCAGGTGGACGGACTGGAGATCGATGAGACATTTTTTGCGTGAAAAGACCATTTAGGGATGACATTTGACTATTTGTGATGTGTGAACCATGGAATGACATTTGGTCTACGAGCTTGACCGTTCTGCCTTCATGCGGAAAACACATTACTCTAAAGAGTGAGGAGACGATGGCTCCCATGCAATAAATATAGTCGCGCCCAAGGAGTAGATTGTAATCTAAAGGTCCTTGAACTACCATAACGTTCATGTGAACAGTTTTCCTTCTCAAAGTAATGGCCACATTTGGAAGGATCCCTAAAGGTCGACTGGTTCCTTTGTCGAAACTTGTTAGATTTCCCATTTCAGGCAAAAGTGATGGCGAACCAAGCGCTTTCCAAGCAGTTGAGGAAAGGATACTCACAGGAGCCCCTTCATCAATGATGGTACCAACCATGACCATTATGTAAGCTTGTACAATAATTATGAATGGTACACTGGCTGGTAAACGGGGTCTGCCTAGTAGATTCCAGTCGAAGGAAACCACTAGGTTGCTTGGTGGTGGGACTGAATAGACGGCCGGGTAGGACTCTGATGAACTTCCTTCCTGCGGTAAAGGAACCGGAGGATTGCCCCCAAGCTCATCAGAGTCGGTGTTGATGAAAAGAATTTGAACAGTGTCGTTCTCTTTCTCTTCAGTGATGGTATCATTCGAAGATGAGCACTCTGAAGGAAATACCAGGTCAACTGCCGTATCGACCCTTTGAATTTCGTCTGGTATGGATTCCGAAGGTTCATTTTCAATGATAGATGCTTCGTCTGACCACAAAGACAGGCCAGCCATATTTTCAACTGGTGGAGGACTCGACAAGAGTTTTTGATATTCAGGAGGAAGTCGTAACAGTGAAACCAGATGACTATCTAAAACTCGTTTAGCCTCTTCAACGAAGGGACAGTGGTGGACGGCGTGATCGCCTTCACACAACTTACAACGAAGTTTAGGGTTCCTTTTCTGTCCATGTGCTTCACTTTCACTGGTTGACAATGAGCATTCAACATGATCGCCAGAGGTCGATGCTACCGGGTAGTGAAAATGAGGAGACCAGTCCCTTAAGATCTGAGGGATGCAGGGACAATCTCAATGATTTTGGTCTCCATTGCAAATGACGCAAGGAGATTTAGGTTTTGACTGTGCGGTGTGTGGATTTTTGCTAGACGATACTTGGTTGTTCCCTTTCAATTTTGGTTCCTTTTTCTTCTTTTCCTTTTTCTCTTTCTGCTTCTTCTTCTTCTTAGCTACTTGACTTTTAGCTTTATCGGCTTTATCAAGCGAAGAGGAAGGAGGAGAAGGAGAATCAGATGAAGTAGAAGGTTGGGAGGCAACTCTAGTGTCGTCTAGTTTTTGGTTAGACTGTTCAAGAATTGTGGGATTCTGAACGACAGAGGTAGTCTGATTTGGTAGCTGTATTTGCTTGTATAAATAATTTATGATTGCACTCAATAAAATATATGTTTCATTGTGGATTTCATAGGGCCTGTAACAATGGTATAAGAGTGGCAAGGTTTAGAAGTAGTGAGAGCCTGGTTTGAACTTCATTGACGATTTACAGTGGTGGAAGAGTGGTGCAACAGAAGAGTGGTGGATGTGTTTCCTATTGTGATCGAGGTGGAAAACATTGTGTAGTCAGTAGAACCTGCGGCAAGAGTGCATGGTGAACGATGACCAGTCGAGAGTGTGCGGGACTGTTAGTTTTCGAAACCACCCTGAGACCACATGATGTGGTATAAGAAACCGGTTTGGGTGCCCCCATAATGATACCATTCCTCGGGATCACCCGTCTCGTTAAACTTTGGCAAGTTTTGTGCCTCTGTGTGTCATTGGATTTGTGAGAGCGATCCAAACCATCATTTCAATTGGCACGTGTGGTCCTCTCATACATTGTCCCCACCAATTGCAAGTTGTCCCCACCAATTGTGACATTCATTATATGTTGAAAAACTTTTAACGATTGTTTCGTTGTCAATTAACGTTGGGTAATTTATTAACCTCAATTGGATTTTGTTAAAAAAAAAAAAAGTTGTGAAGGCCTTGCCATAGGACCATTGATCGCATGCCAAGGTACTTTCAGTTTTTTACAAACAATGACATATTTTTCTACAATTCATCCAAATTATTAAAAAAAAATTATTTCATTTAAAGATGACATCCATAATTTCGTCAGTTGGCGTTGTCCTTTCTGGGAAAGAAAATTACCCAGAATGGATAAGAAAACTCAGAAGTACATTGATTTTTGATGACTTGTGGCAAGATGTTTTCCATGGAAAAAATGAGAGAGACTATGAAGAAATTGCACCAGAAGCTACAGAAGATGAAAATCAACATGCTATCTCGGAAGTCAAGAACAATAAATCCCATGCTATGATTACAACATCAGTCTCAGAAGAGGTAAGAAGATACATTCATTCCTATAAGACAACATATCCATCATTAGAAATTTTAAAGGAACTCTATGATTAACATTCAAAATTAGAGATTATTCAGTTGTTATTGAAGTTATTTAATTTGGAGATGAAGGACCATGATTCAATGAGATTAGCTTATGAAATAAAGGCTATTTTCCATTATATAAAATCCATAGGTGTTAAACTAGACCTACAATTAACTGCCTTCATCAAGGCCCTACACCCTACATACTCACACTACTTGGAATCTCTCCAAGCTAGTGGACAATTAATGAACATTACTTTTGATAAATTAGTGAATAAAATTGCATAAAGAGAAAAGGTTTCTGGGAAGAAAGAGTTTGTTTCCCTTTCTAATATAGAAACCTTGTGCCATGCACAAAAGGAACATAAATCACAAAATGAGTCTGCTAGAGGTGGCAGGAATCCCAGAGGCCGAGGTAGAAGGAACTTTTAAGTCAGGGGGGAAAACAATAACAATAACCAGGGTGATAGACAAAAAAATGACCAAATGAAAAGAATTTTCCTTCTAAATCACATATCAAATGTTATAGGTGTGGGAACATTGGTCATAGTTCAGTTAATTGTAGGGTTCCTTGGGAGAAGACTACTAATGAAAATAAAGGTTCATTTAATGACAAGATAGAGCAACCACCTTCTGACAAAAGTAAAACAAATGAATCTACTCACTATATAGTTGCTCATAGTAATTTCAATATTGATAATGTTTTTAATACTGCATTTTCTTCATGGGAGGACAATTGGATCTTAGATTCAGGAGCTACTTTTCATATGACATTCTCGAAATATCATTTAGAAAATTTCAGTGATAATGTTGATGGTGTTGTTTATTTTGGTGATAAGTTTGAAGTTAAACCATCAGGAATTGGATCAATTAGATAAAAAAAATACACATTTAGCATATTACATATTGAAGGATGTTCTTTATATTCCCCAATTTCAAAGGAACTTAACATCCCTCATTCATATCAGACAACAAGAAAATTCAATCCATATTTTTGATGACATAAGTGAAATTCGTAGTGCAAGTGATAATTCAATAATTATGACTGGTGTTGAAGAAGGTACAATGTTGAAATTGAATAGTAATTCAATGATTACACAGTCTATTACAAATTCAACACTATTAGTGCAGCAAGATAATGTTGTCTTCCAATTTATTATGGCATGCTAGATTTAGTCACATCAACTATAACAAAATTGGATTTATGAAACAAAAGGGCATTAAAGGTTTCCCCAATATTCCAAGAAATATGGAACCATGTGATGCTTGCATCTTGGGGAAACACAGTAAACAACCATTTCATAGTTTTGTTTCTCGATCTTCTAGAAAATTAAGTCTCATACATTTTGATTTATGTGGACCCATGTCTGTACTCATTGAAAATAGAATTAAATATATAATCACCTTTATTAAGGATTATTCGAGGATGTGTTGGGTTTATCTTTTGAAGGAAAATTCACAAGGTTTGATATATTCAAAACATTTTATGCCATGGTTAAAAATGAAATTCAAAAGAATATTGGTATCTTAAGGATTGATAATGGAGGTGAATATACATCAAAATATTTAACAAATAATGACATTAAACACCAAACTAATATTCCATATAATCCATAAAAAAACAGTGTTGTAGAAAGGATGAATAAGACTTTTCTTAACATGGTTAGATCAATGATGCTTTTCAAAAATGTCAAATTAATGTTTTGGGGAGAAGTAGTACTCTATGCATTATATATTAAAAATAGATGTCCTTCTTCTGTCCTCAACAAGAAATCACCATATGAAATTTGGTACAATAGGTTACCAGAAGTTCAACATTTTAAGGTTTTTGTATCTACTTATTATGCACTTATTCCTAAGCATGAAAGAAACAAATTAAATGCCAGAAGTCAAAAAATGTATTTTTCTGGGATATTCCGGTACTTTAGAAGCATATAGATTATATGATAAAGAAACAAAAACTTTATTCTTTCTAGAGATGTCATTTTTTTAGAATCTGCAAAAAAATTCTCTACTATTGACAGACAACTTGGTCATTTAGAGAAATTTGCATCCAAGAAATGTTATTTTGAATTTGAAAATATTGTTCCACATACTGAGGGAGGATTCCCATTCTATATCATTCTGCGGGTTTCCATCTTTAATTCATAAAGATGTTTATGCTGATGAAAATTTGGAAGATAATATTGTTTCTGCAAAATCAGAAAGTGTTCCTAAAAAACCTCCACTTCAGGATGAGTAGCCTTGACAACCACCTCAACAATATTTGAGAAGATCCATTCATATTCGCAAACTTCCAATAGAATATGATGATTATGAGACAACTAGTTCTTCTACAAGTAATGTTTCTCAGGAATGTAATTATACCACAATTAGTGAACCTAGTTTTTTTGAAGAAGCTACTAATTGTGATGAATAGAAGGATGCAATGCAGAAAGAATATGATTCCTTTATTAAAAATAGCACATGGAGGTTGGTGGATCCTCCTACTAGCATCAAACCTATTGGTTGTAAATGGGTCTATAAAGTCAATTATAAAGCAGATGGTTCACTTGATAAATACAGGGCCAAACTTGTAGCTAATGGTTATGATCAGAAGGAAGGTGTTGATTATACATAGACTTTTTCTCCTACGATGAAATGGGGCACAATCAGAACTACGTTTTCTCTTGCAACACAAAAAGGATGGAAGATACATCATATGGATGTGAAAACAACCTTTTTGATTGGAGATTTGAAAGAGGATGTCTACATGTTTTAGCCTGAGGTTTTTGTTGTCAAAAGTATATGTATATTGATGTATAAGCCATTAATGATTTTTTGCATCTTTATTTATTATTGTTACATAAATGACATTGCATAATTTTTCCACTTAAGTTGTAGGAGATATTTGCTTCTTTTAGTCATATTAATTTATTAACTCTCTCTCTCTCTCTCTCTCTCTCTCTCTCTCTCCCTCTATATATATATATATTATTATATATATATATATATAATATATAACATTTTTTTCACCTTAAATTTTAAAAAAGATAATCTTATCAATCTCAATTAAAAAAAAATTAAGATTTATCAAATGAAACTTATATCCCTATTTCACTCCTTATTAACATATTAGTAAATTGAATGTGAAATTAATATTTTTTATACTTAACCTCACTCATAATCCAACTTTCGTGCACAATGTATTCCAAATTGATACATGAGTTTGATTTTCCATTATTTAAAAGTTCCTATATCCCATAAAATTTACGCTCTTTTTAGGCTGATAAAATATCCTTGTCTTTTTCTTTTTCTCTATCTAAATACTTGTAAATACTTGGAAATAATGCTTACATTAGTAAATTGATAGATTAGGTTGGTTGGTTGTTGGCAATTGTTGATATATTTTTTTAAGAAGCAATTCCTTGTTTGGAATCTATTGGATATCATGAGCATTATTTATGTGCCTTGCAATTTGATGGTAAATATACAAATTACTTTTGTATGTAATATGTCCAGCATATCTACTCTACCAATTTATTTGTTGGTATCAGAGCTTATAGGGGCGAGTACTCGCTCTTGAAGAGCCCAGAAAGATGAAAGAGATCTAAGGTTTTGTTCTCTGTACATAGATTATTGAGTATGTAAAAATTGTTTTATTTTTTCCATGTTTGGAGGTTCTTTCTAAGTGATTAATCGATGTGTGATTGAGTGCTCACTGCTATTCTTTTTCAGTGTGGTTGAGCGCTCTGTAAAAGAATTGTTATATCGTGTAGCTTGTTACAGGATCAGGGAATTGTCGTTGTGCTGGAAGGAGAAATTTTTGCATTATTTTGGCAATTGGAGGTTTGAACTGAAGCGTACTGGGGCTATGTTAATCCCATCGGAGTCTACAGTTGTTATGATGATAGTAAGAGAACAAAATTTGGTTTGAAATATCACCAGTTGCAGACACGGAGTGTGCTAATTGTTGAAATCGTAATTTCAACTGCGCTCCAGCGATAAGCAGTTTAGCGATTCAACAAATGACCAGAGCAGCAGCTTGCGACTTCAGCGAGGAGCAGCGACGGCATCAAACTTAATTCGCGTCGGGAGATCGCATCAGCGCAGGCAGGCAGTTCAGCGATTTAGCGATGGGCGAACAGCCGATATCGCATCGGCGAAATGGAAGTGGCGACTTATAAAGTTTTGTTTGTTGTGTGCGATGTGCGATCGCCGATATCGCTATCGGCATTTCGCAATCGGGGAAACCAAATGGGTAGCCTTTACCATGTGATAAGTTGCGACCCGATATCCCGGACCCGATGGGTACTCAACATTTTGCTTAATATTATTTCGTGTCCGCCAGTGGCTTGTTTTATATTTTTTTTATATTTTTATGCATATATTAAAATATGTTATATCGGAGGTATTGGGCCATATTGTGATCGGGATTTCGCAATCGGGGAAACCATGGGTGCACATATGTGTGCCATGCGATAAAGCTCAGACCCGATAGATTTCCAAAAGCATATTGTATAATGGTTGAAGTAAAGGCCTGGGAAATAAATTCAACGTGGAGTAAAAGTTATATTGCCGTAAGTCTTCTCAGTAAACAGTAAATGCAATTTACTGTGGTTGGTAAGTTTTTGATGAAGTTTTTAATTTTGCCTGAGCGGGAGTATGGGCATGGATAAATGTCAGTAAAATCATTTAATTCTTACTGTTTTCTCTTACGGCAGTATGGCGAGTGAAAAATGAATGTAAGTTCTTGGTTGTCATATATATATGTAATTTTTGTTTTATTTTTTTTAGGAGGAGAAAAGCACAGCAGTGCGCATGTAATGTTCTGAACATGCAAATCAGAGTTACGCAGCAGCGTGAGTAAAAACTTATGTGCAATTTCTCAGAAGTGAGATGCAAGTGGTGAATCCCTCTCCGAGAGAGGAAGTTTATAATATGTAATTGCATTTTCTTTTAATATAAATCCTTGGTGTGTAAACTCTGTCCTCTGTGCTCAGAATTTTTTTTTGTATGTGTCCGCTGTGTTAAAAAGACCCTGTGAGAAAACAGAGCATTGTCTCAGTGTGAAATTTTTTTTATATATTGTTTTTGGGATTTTACCAGAAAAATCCCCAACAGTGGTATCAGAGCAGGTTCAGGCTCTTTGAAGACATTCAAAGAAGCTGTAGGAAGGATTTTTGTTGCAGCAACTTCTCCAACAAAGTGAAGACTCAGCAAAATAATCCAGGGATCTCTCAGACCAGTTTTTGTGTTACTGCTGAAAGAACACTCAGTATTTTAAATACACAGTCAAGGATTTATAAGCATAGCTGAGAATGCAAGGAATAGCTAGCACAAGCACTAGTATGGGTTTGTTTAACCCTCAATTCCCACAGTTTAATGGGACAAACTATGACTATTGGGCAATAACCATGAAAGCCCTGTTTGCCTGTCAAGATTTATGGGAACTTGTTGAAGATGGTTTTGATGAACCAGTAAATGAGAATGAGTTTAATAGATTAACTCAGGCAGAGAAAGACCTATTGAAGAGCAATAGGAAGAAGGATTCAAAAGCCCTTGTATTTTTGTGTCAAGCATTAGACAAGAGTGTGTTTCCAAGGATAGCAGGAGCTAAGACATCCAAAGAAGCTTGGCAAACTCTTAAGACAGCCTACCAAGGCATGGAGAAAGTGAGGACAGAAAAACTACAGTTGCTGAGGAGAGATTTTGAGAATCTGTGCATGAAGGAGTCAGAAAATATTGACTCATTCTTCACACATGTAATTGGTTTGGTCATACAAATGAGGACTCATGGAGAAACCATTGAAGAAAGGAGGATTGTGGAGAAAATATTGAGGGTCTTACCCTCAACGTTTCATGCTATTGTCACCACCATAGAAGAGACAAAGGATCTCTCAAACTTTTCAGTTGATGAACTTCATGCATCACTGATAACACATGAACAGAGGTTGAGTAGAAATGAAAACTCATCTCTAGAGCAAGCCTTCAAGACGCAGATGTCCTTTGGAAGAGGAAGAGGTCAAGGCAGAGGAAAAAAGAGAGGAAGAGGCAAAAGCCAGAACAAAGGTGGAAGGAACAGTCCAGCAAATGCTCAAGGAAGAGGCAGCAATTCAGATCAGAACCAAGGCCAAGGTAGCAGCCAACAAAGAGGACAACATGATGCTCAAGGACAGAGGTATGAGAAATCCAATGTCCAATGTTATTATTGTAAAAAATACAGGCGTTATGCAAATGAGTGTAGGAAAAAGCAGCATGATATGAGTAGTAGTTCTAGTGCAAATATCACTAGAGATAATACAAGCCAAAATAATGTTTTATTAGCTTGTAACATGGCTGAAACAAATAGTGAAGATATATGGTTTCTAGACTCAGGTTGCGGCAGCCATATGACAGGATACTTAGCTTTTTTTTCTGTCTAGATAAGTGTGAAGTCACAAAGTCACAACTTTGGGACTGATAGCAAAATCTCTGTTATGGGAAAAGGAGAAATAAAAATATTTACAAAGAAGGGTGAAAGGAAAACCATAACAAATGTCTACTATGTCCCTGGAATGAGATGTAACCTCTTGAGTATTGGACAGCTCATCCATAAGGGGTACAATGTTTTCTTTAAGAATGATGTATGCACCATCATGGATATAGCACCCAGCAAAAGATGCATTGTTGAAGTGAAGATGACGAGGAATAGAATGTTCCCTCTCAGAATAAGAGCAGACTTGAAAAACAAAGAAGTAATTGCAGCAGTTACCCAAGAGGCTTTCCAAAGTGTGACAAAAGATGAAAACTGGTTGTGGCACTTGAGATTTGGACATCTCAACTTTGGAGGTCTTAATTTGTTGAGAAGAAAAGGGATGGTAAGAGGATTACCACTGATAGAGAAACCGGACAGCCTTTGTGAAGGCTGCATATTGGGAAAACAACAAAGAGAAAGTTTTCC
>APFE031544298.1:0-13031 GCA_000404065.3 Pinus taeda
GATTCTATGGAGCACAGTAATAAAAATATGGGGACAATAGGGGCACAACAATATTAATAAGGGATACAACTACAATAGTAATGGGGTAATCACTAGTATTATAGGGACCTATCACTATGCTTAAAATTGGTTTCATTTTTACACAATCTTGAAACAAAGAAAAAAAATACTTGAAATAAGCTTGCATGCCCCCAGCATAATGACTCAATACGAGATACATGCCCCCCAAGCTTCATTTCATGCACCTAAGTAGACTACTGGGCACTAACATGTGGATGGAATGAAGTTTCATTTACGAGATCAAGTGAAAGACTCGACTGGGAATTTATGAGACATAATAAAAGACTCTAATTGAAAGGGGATTTGTTTCATATTTTAATGGGATTGAAAAAGGAAAAGAACTATTCTCATGACACATTTTTTCATTTTTTAAGGAGCTTGACACAAGAAAAGGAACTCTGCTCCAACCTTGTTTCATTTTTTAATGAACTTGACACAAGAAAAGGAACTCTAGTCATAGGACCTATTTCATTTTTTAATGAGGTTGACATAGTAAAATAACTATCCTCATAAGAGCTTGTTTAATTTTATAATGAGCTTGACACAAGAAAAGGAACTCTACTTTGAGAACCTCCCTAGTATGGTCACCAATTTGTTATACGGGATTTACGACTACAGACAAAAGTATCTCCCCTAGGTTTGGTGGCTAGCCTAGAACAACATAGAAACAAGGAATACAATACTTTCCTTAAAGTAAATAGATGACAGTATGAAGCCTACCTGGAATTTTTCATGGGCTTCACTCCTTATTTAGCTTGAATGCTCCAATTCCAACTATGATTGCCAAAATTAGAACCTGCATAGTCAGATGACACAAGCCAAGAAACTACGAGATATATGCAATATCATATACATACTCTATTCAATAGATCAACATGGTATTGAAATATATGAAATAACAACATTACATATAGGAAAATAGATAATTATTTGCATTAATATAAATGGAAGGATTTTACGACCATAAATAGGTGTTGATCTTGTAGAAGATCTCTTCCAAGGATGGCTTATACTTTCCTTGTCACAATGTGCACCTCCAATCACCCTAAATGCATGAATGAAACCTCTCACCACAACAACAAAGGGGTAGTATCACTCTCCAAAAGCCAACCCTTGCATATGGAAGGTTGTAATTATATATAGGAGTGATGTAAGTTGGGAGTTCTTATCCAATTACCAATCTAAGGTTCTAGATCCGCCATTGATGGGAGGATGGGATCAAAGGATAAGGGGTGGAAACTCCAAAGTAGGGTAGGATAGGATCTTAATGATTTATTTGAGGTAAATGGTTGTAACAAATTTTGGAAGCTTCTGTAATAGGAGGCTTCCATAATTTATGTATTTTTCCCAAATTTCTAGAACCAACACAGATGCAAAGAGGATCAACCTATAGGTGATTAACATGGGCCACAGTGGAGCAACTTGGTTGTCAACTTTGTCCAATAAAAGGCCAAGGAGCGTTGGTCCTAACACTGGCTTAGATGATGCAGTTCAATGCAAAAACTCTAGGAAACTAAAGGTACATTCTTAGAGCTTTGTGCAATCATGATTACAAGGGGAAATAGGATGTTGATTGATTCCATTAGGAGGCCTATTGGTCATATGTGACAAAATTTCCTATAACAAATATGGTCAATGAACGAGTTATGATAGTTGTCCCTAGGACAAGCATGATTAATTTCCCGGTAATAAAAACATACATGAGTTGTTCCCTATTTATTCATGACAGGAACAATGTTGGATAACCAATTAGTTAGAGATATTGGGTAGATGAAACCAAAGTGTAGAATTTTTTCCAGCTTCGGCTTTAATATGGAAGCCTTCTTGGGATGAACTAGATGGAGGAACTACTGAACTAGATTAACATCAGTATATGTCTTGATTTCATGTGCAATAATGTTTGGATCAATACCTCGCATCTCTTCATAAGACCAAGTGAAAAAATCTCTAAATTCCTAAAAAAGGGATTTATAGGTCTTGATTTCATCGGGAGAGAAAGATGCACCAATATGTATATTCTCAACAATTCCAAGTCTTATAAAAAAATAGGGATAATATCTTCAATATTCAAAAAATTCTTCTTAAAATCAATATCATGGATGGATACGAAATTTTCATACATATCAACAACATTGGGCCAATAGAGTTCACTAAGATTATCCTCGGAGGAATCTGGCAAGGAGGAACAATGGTGATGGTCATCCCACGGCACATCATCTGGGATCATGATCTCCATGATGCTCTCATCAGTAGAAAATTTAAAAGAGAAGATATCAGAGGATGTGTCATAATCTAAAGAATGATAAACCCAATTAATTGAAGAGGAGAGAGTAGAATGTGTCTCACATGCCGAATAGATGACTTCATAGTCAAGCTCAATGGGACTGAGCAGTATGCAGTCACCAAAAATGTCAATGTTATATTCATCTAGCAATATCCATGGATCATATGGAGTAGTACAATAAGATATCATGTTGACATAGGCAACTAGATTAGAGTTGTCATGAAGGGAATGAGGAAAAGGAGGAGGAAGAGAAAATGTTCCCATGAGGGAAGAATCCTTAAGAAATCCCACCCCGATATACTGATATAGATGTGGGGTTTCTCCCATAAGAGGGATGCTTCTAGTAACTTGAGAATTAGTGGAAAATAAAGTCAGCTAATAAATGCCTACAATACCTCCCTTATGAGGGAAAGTGATCATTCTGAAATATGTCAAAATAACAACAACCATATCATAAACCCACATACAACCCTGTAGAAGGTTATAATCTAACAATCCATTGATAACTTCAACTTCTACCAACACCATCTTTCTACCTAATTCTACTTGTAATGAATTCATAATTCCACAAGGATGAAAGCCTCTTCCATCAAAAGCCTTTAGATTAGTCGGTGACTAATTTAATTGGGGAGAACCAATGGCCTTCCAGAAAGAAAGTTGTTGAGTATGGAGCATGATTGTTTAGAGGTCTTTGTTTCAGCCAAATGTATACCCTAGGAAGTTTGTACACCCCTCCATGCGAGGGGGGTGCGGGGGGTCTGATCCCCCTCGGCTGGGGGGTCTAGGGGCCAATGGTCCCCTGGGAAGGTTTCGGGGGCAGCGTCCCTGAAGCTAAAAACATATGTAAAATTTCCTAGTAAAAGTATAGTAATTTCTAGTCAATCTGGGTCGTTCATTAGGCGAATGATCTAATGGTAGAACTTATGTTTAGTTGAGGGTTTTTTTCCTAGAAGGAAACCCCTCTCTTTGTATGAGGGCATTGTATTGAGTCTGTGTAATAGATGTGTATTCTTTGAGCGAGAAGTAGAGAGGTGAGACTGTGAGAGAAAATAGAGGATATTACAGCGGATCTGTTGTAGGTTGTGTCTATTCATTTTGCTGGATAATAGAAAGGAAGGACTAGCTGTTCGGGGTGGACGTAGCCCAAACTGGGTGAACCACGTATATCTGTGTCACTCTTGTTTTATGTGTTTTCTATCTTTATATTTCCACAATATTTTATGTGTTCCATTGCTCTGTAATATATAATTTTCTAACAAAAGTGACATGATACAGGTTGAAGCGCCTTCATACACAATGGAGCAACAAATGGTCTTACTTCGAAGGATAACCTGAACCATGAAATCTAATTAGGATGGAATTCAAGATGTATAATCCTCATGGTAAACAACTACAAGGTTAGAATCCGACAAATCAATACATCCAATTGCTAAAAGTAAAGCCTTCTTTTGGGTGGGATGATTTTTCAATACCTCGAGAGTTGACATGGTTGAAGGAGCTTGAGCCAAATCTTCAACTATGTTATAATTCTGAGTACTTCTTGCGCAAGGGTTGAACGCAAATTTATGGATAACGCATTTGAGAGGATTAATTGTCAATTCAATAGGAAAACCATTTGGAGTAAGATACGATGAATATGCAGTAGAACTAGCAAGTTGATCAGTAGCCTGACTAGTCGACAGATTAGAATTATTGTAGTCTTTATTTCTAGTGGCCACCATAACGTCATTTTTTTGGCTTGGTGGAGGAAAGCATCACAACCGGGTTAGAAGAAGTGGGATCCTTAGAAATCATATTTGTCTCTTGATTCAGAAACAGATCTATCAAAACAATAAGTGCAATAGATGACTTAAGGAATTGATTTACTTTTTTCTGATGTGGACAATCACAAGTAAACTTATCCTCATTACAAATTAAGCATGGATAATGAGGTTTCTGCTTTTCTATAAAAGAATGGTTATTTTCTTTTTGCCGTGGAGGATTATATTTCCTTTTTACCTTTTCTTTTCTTCTTACTTCTTGGTGGCTGTGATTTTCTCTTTGTGGATTAAACGACATTGATCTCAGAAGTAGAAGTTACAAGAGTAGTGGAAGGAGGGTTTTGGGCAGCCACAACAAGAGTCGAACTAGATGGTTTACTCACCAATTGTTGGCGAGAAGAACTAATCACAACATCAATGACATGTGATTCTTGGAAGGTGGAGGAACAATATTGGAAGGTCGCAAAGAATTTTGCATTTTATCATAGAGCATGTTGGATCAGGTATAAATAAGATCAAGATGTTGGGCATGAGAAATTACTTGCTCTTCAACCACAACTCTGCCTTTAGTGATGTCTTCTGTTACGGATGGTAACAGAGACTTGATAAATCGTTTAGATAAAAATTGGTCAGGAATGAAGGTTTTAATAAAATGACAATGACATTGCCACTCATGAATGTGATCAAAAATATGAGTGAAATTAGATTATTTGAAATTGGTTAAAATTTTAGTTCCAGTCTCATATTGAATGGGTAATTGAAAATGTGTCAAGAATGTGGTAGCTAAGGTCCTGAAATTATTGAATGAATCTTGTGGGTTGGTCAAGTACTAGCAACCTCATTCTCTCCTTTGGACTATTATGAAAGTCAATTTCTTTGCTCCAAAAATGAACAACAAAACAAAACAAAAACACAAAAACAATAAATAAAAAAAGTAAAAGAAAAAAACCAACAATGGGGGCAATTGTTATGGTTAAAAATCATCCCTTTTTTATGTGTTTTTAATTATTTGTGTGTAGATTTTTTTTACTTTTATTTTTATATTTTATTTTTCAAGTAATTTTTTAAAATTCAATGTCAAATGAAAATTACATAGAGAAAAAATTTCTTGCTACTTGTCTGCATGATAGGAAACTAGACCAGTAACATAATTTCAAAGTATTGAGGTTGCTAACACCTCGTCTAACTAGAGTAGTTTGTAAATAGAAACTTATAAAAATAGGTTGGTTGTGTCTGACCTTAACATACATCAACATGGGAAGACAAAAACAACTACTAATGATACAAGAAAAAACAAGTGATTCACAACAACTATTGGGGTGAATCTCTAGGAATTTGTGTTGTTGGGTTAGTACCCTCATCCAAGGAGAAGGAGATGTTGGTTGATATCCTATTTATAATTGGGCATCTTACAATCTATACTGTTTCATTTTATTCCTCCAACTCTGCCCATCTAATAGAAGTCTCCTCTTGAGTTCATTTGTACTTCCCCATGCTACTTGCAATATTCAAATGATGTTTGACCTTGTTCTAGCTTCATGCCATGCTTGATGAAGTGATGGGAGAAAATGCAATACACTAACTATAGAGGGAGTTGCAACCCCATTTCATGTGAGTTGGTATAATATTAAGGGCGGGTGAGAAATGATCATTCTTGGGAACTGTCCTTGTGGAATAAGTTCCTTCGTAGCCAGATCTTGACAATGAGTTTGATTGGATTGTATAATGTCATCACTCTAATCCAAGTCAAAGGGGTGAGTTATTATGTTGAGATCAAAATTGGATAGATTTTCAAAAATTTTGTGCCTTATCTGTGGACATGAGAGAGGAAGACAGCTCTAACTTTTTCTGAGAGTTTTGAGGTATTACTTAGTTGAGATTCCTACTTCCAACTATTAAAGGCTTTGGAAGGATTTTATCCACATTGGTTTTTGTAGCATTAGGGGAAATTTTAGCCAAAAAGTGGCCTCCTAAGGAAAAATAATAAAATAAGAGTTATGAATTTTGGAGGGGAAAGAAGAAAAATACTTTTTTAATTGAACTTTTGTCTTATCTCCTTATAGGTTTATTCAAATTTCAAGTGTATACATTTGTTTGATGTGGAATTAAATTATGCATCTAACGAGTACCCATTATGCATACTATTGAGAAGACCCATATTCTAAAAATTGAATATACATTAAAAAATTGTGTTCAACACGTTTTTTTAATGTATCTTCATTTTTTATCAATGTGGGTCTTCTCAAAAGTATGCATAATGGATACTTGTTGGATTTGAAATTTAATTCCACATTTGGTGAGTGTCTACACATGAAATTTGAGTAAACCTACATGGAGATAAGCCAAAAGTACAATTAAAAAAAGTGGTTTTTTTCTTTTCCCTCCAAAATATTTATATGTACCTCTTTTTAAATTTAAAGGATTTTGATTGGTTTACACATTATGATATGGAAATTATGTGAAAATTTCATGGGTGCTTTTAGGCTGAAATTTCCTCTAATGAATATTGATAATGGTCTCGGAATATCCTTCTATAATGAGCTTTTGAAATTGTTTGTGGATAGAAATTGAGAGACCCTGCACTAGTTCCCAATTGTTAGAAACATTATTAGTGTTAAGGCCTATGTGACCTACATAAATATGTTGAATTTCTGATTAGTTCTATGAAAGCCTCCGCCATAACTAGCTTGGCCTAGATTCCGTTTAGAGGCCCTGTCAAATTTAAGTTTGATGAATTCCTCCGAAGGGGGGGACCAAAAGGAAGGATTGGAAAGGAAGAAATTAGGGAGAAATGGATTCTTCCATTAGGAATTGAGGGAGAGACTTATTTTGGTTAGAAATATTTTTTTGGGTTGATTACATTCCCAATCTTTGGAGTACCAAGGAAGAGAAGTGTTAAACACATACATGGCAGAGGCAATATGAAAGATAAACATTAGATTGCTTTTCTTATTCACAATGATACATATTTATAATACATAGGAGTGGCCCTTGGTTTCATATTCCAAGTGGTCCCTTGGACTCCTTTTGGTTGCTCAGCTTTCACACCAACCCCTAGAGGATTAGGTGTCCAACATTTCCCCCCTTAATCCGAAGGGTTATGTATGAGTCCAAGAAGAGAGATGTAATACAAAATGTGAAAAAAGTGCATGGCAGCACTAGACTGAATGTGCTATATGAAATGTTGGTATAAGGGAGGTGGTTTAAGGATGACCACCCACACTGGAATGCTTAATGTAGTTCCCAGAACGCTTCCTAGTCTAGCATGAAGCTCATGTATTCTATTATAGGAAGTGCTCTTGATGTTTTGAAGAGGGAAACCTTCAACCAATAAAGGAAGGTCTCACCCTGCATAGAAGGGAGAACCTCAACCTGAAAAGGGAGGTCCCAACTTGTGATGGTTTAAGGATGACCAACAACTCTAGAATGTTTAATGTAATTCATAAAACTCTTCCAAAATTGGCAAGAAGTTGAAGTCTTCTGCTAGAGGAAGTGTCCCCAATTCTTTGAAGAGGCATCACTGACTAAAGGCATGTTCAAGGGAATCTTTGTCTCTGGCTACAACTCTGAATTTGGTATGGCAGGTTGTGGCTCAAGCTCTCTTGGTGTGGCTTTAAAGATTGTAGATGACCATCATTTCCCCCCTATCAGATACAAGGTGAGATGATGGAGAAAACTCAACTACAAGACTTTTCAATATTTGAGAACAAATCATGTTGTATTAGTGAAATATCTTCTTAGCTATTGAAGCCCATTGCCAAGAAGCGATCCATCCAAGATGAATTTTTGTTCTTGCAGGAGGTTTGTTTCTGAAGCATCTTTCTAAAGAATGACTGGTTTTATGACAGTGCTTACATGGATGAAGATCAAAATAATGATCTTTCATGTGGTCAACTTGGTCACATTGTTGGCATTTCACAATCTGTTGTTGTTGCTGTGGAAGAGGGGCAAAATCCAAAACAACTGAAGGTGAACTGTCGTGAAGGAATACTATTTTGATTAGCTTCTGCATATTTATGGGATTCAATTTCTGATTCAAAAGGAAAAATTTTCCCAATAGAAACAAGTTCATAATCATGACTATACTTTCGTAACTCTTCTTGATGTAGTTGTGATTCTAGCTACAAAAAATCAATCTGCTCTTGTGCATATTGTAGACATGTCTGAATTTCTAAGAGAGAGCCTTTGCTGATTTGGAATGTGTCATCAACAATAGATTGTATCAGAGTTTTCAAAAACTCTAATACTTCACCAATTTGAGTTATTTTCTCCAATGTCAAACTTACAGTTTAAAAATTTGATTACAACTATCGATCAATGAAGAAGAAGCAGCACCCACTCACAATAAGGAGGTGAAATAAATGTACACCTACAACTTGATACTCCACTATGAGTTACAAGTTTTTAACACCCACATTATTTCACTTAATATCTCAACTAATTAATAAATCACTCAAAATCAAACCATTGATGACTATAACTACCAATTCAAGGAGAGTTTTGTTACAAGAACCAATGTAGCTCATTCCATTCCAAACACTTTCGAATATATAAATAATAAAAATTGAGGAAGAAACAAAACTAGAACACTATCTTGGTCCTAAAGTTGTCTCCCTTTGTGTGCCCATGCAAAAATGTTAGTGCCTCATAGTCGCTCTCTATTTCAACCTCAAAATATTTTTATTTTTTTATTTCAACCTCAAATATTGATAGAGTGTGGATGCTATTATTACCAAAGTATTTTGGTTTCAGAACAACCTACGAGAGGCTCTCAATCTAAACTCACATATAAATTATTGAGAAACTAGCTTCTCAATAAGGATAATTACATTGGCATAATGTAAAGCAAGAGTAAATGGCGGTGCATGAATTAGCTTCTTACATTTAGAACCAAATTGTGCCCTTGTATTTGGAAATTTGTTATAGATAGGACGAGAGTGCAGATACCTTATAGGTCCACTTGCAGGCAAGCCTTTAGTTTGAGAAACATGCCTTTTGTGTTCTAATGTTGATGCCGAGGTCATCATTGTATCACAATATCTCAATTCTATGTTACAAGGCTTCGAGGCTACAACGCTTTTGGCATACAAACTCTGATTCTTCAGTGGATGATGGGCACTTAAATTCAAGCATTCCACATATCCAATAGTCATGACATTAATGCACCAATCTAATCAAGATTTTACATGTATGGAGGATTTTGCATGTATGTGATCAATGTTGGTTTGTGCGGATATCTAGCTTGCAAAAATATCCTTTCTCAAGAGCACTTGCACATCTCATCTAAGGCACTTCAGGTCTTTGAGCTTCTTTATATTCAAGTAACCAACAACGACGAGACAATCAAATGCGAGGCCTCCCTTGACTACGAAGGCATACAAAATGTATGTTCATCACCTACCTAGTGCGCCACATGTTGGGCCAATACGCCAACATATCAAACACAGCGGAGATACATAGTATAATTGTTTGAGAATCAGAGATATGGGAAGACTGGTGGTATTGGAAGACTAGTGGCTTACGAGGAAGGTGGTATGGGATATACCATTCAACAGTCTGATGTAAGTTAGCTTCCACCTGGGAGTAGAAATACAACCAAGAGGAAGGTGTTATATGTTATGACAGGCTTGTGGTGAGGAGCGATGTGAGGAGCAGATACAAGGGTGACATATGACATATATATCACAATAATGCTATTAACATAATCAACGTAATAACACACTGATAATACCACATTGATACTCAGCGTTTACAAGCAGTGTGGGGTGGAATGGGTCGGATATATGTGCAGAGTAGGGGCCGAGCCGAGCAGCTTCCAGTGTGGGAGGAGCAGCACAGCGTGGGAGGTGTGGAGTGGCTTTTATAGGCAGTAACATTGCCAACAACATTTACAGGAAATAATGATGCCTTGTTATTCACACTTGTCCATGAGACGTTGCAAGCCTGGCTCTAATGTTGATGAGCTCCTCACAACAATAGCTTCTAACACACCTGGTACTAGTAGCAAAGATTATATACCAATAGGGCCGAATGATAATAAATAGCGCCCCTTCTAGTATCAGAGTAGTGTTATACGATATAACAACATAAACGGTGTACTCTGCTCCACTCTTTTGCAGTCATTCAATTCATAAAATTGTTGTAGTGGTTGCTGTCTAGTGGGGATTGGTGGTGAACGGCAATCACAGACAAGGTCATAGATGCCTGCTCCAACACCAAGGAAGCTGAGGCTACATTCCCACTAGTAGTTGTGCCTCCCCGCACTCTCAACCATACGCAACGTTAAGAAATCCTCTCAACAGATAATAGAGAGGTACTACTCTCGTATGACACTCAACTTCCATACCAACAAGATAATTGTTGAGGAAGTTTCCATTATTCCCTCCAAACGTCTCAGAAACAAAATCACCTCATTTGATGAAATGTATTCAAAAAGGGGTCGATGAGAGGAATCTAGATAAAGCTTGAAGCTTTAACGAAGAGAGGTTTGGTTCATTGATGAGAGGTTGAGGAATTCGTGCTGGCAGAAGGAAGATGTGTCAGGCTGTAGAAATGCAAAACATGGGTAGAAAATCGTGACTACAATATAACTGACATGTTTCACTGTGAGGTAAATGTAACCTTTCTGCAGGAAGGATAGTGCAAAAGGTAGAAAGGACAACTAAAATAGTGGACAATGGAAAAGCATCCAGTTTGAAGAAGACCACACAACTAATGGTGGGAGAAGGCCGCACATCATGGTTCTAATACCATGTTAAACACATACATGGTGGAGGAAATATGAAAGATAAACATTAGATTTCTTTTCTTATTCACAATGATACATATTTATAATACATAGGAGTGACCCTTGGTTTCATATTCCAAGTGGTCCCTTGGACTCCTTTGGTTGTTCAGCTTCCGCACCAACCCTTAGAGGATTAGGTGTCCAACAAGAAGAAATTGTTTCCCTTATTTTATTTAGGATGGATTCAAAAATAAAGTCTATGGAGGCATTGATATTCTTAAATTTTTGTCTATTTGTTCCTTCCAAATATCCCATAGGATGAATCCTAGGATGCGTTTCCATGCTCCATTGACAATGGGATTAGTAAAAGGAGATTCACGCCATAATTGTAGAGAAGAGCCAACATTATTTTGTATTCAGGTTAGTTTGTCGAAAGATCATAGCAAGGTGGTCCTAGATAGAAGCAGATAAGTTGTAGCTTTTGAGAGTATGACTGACATTTTATGAATTGGAGACACAAAGAAGAAAAATTGAGGGGCCCTGAAAACCATGACTTTGAAGCTTGTCCCATGCCAAATTTTTATTCCATAATAGAAGCCACAGAAAAAGAGTGATCTTAGGCCAGTGTTTGATATTCCATATTTTATGCCATTTTCCTTGATCATCCTCATTGTTTTTTCTTGTGAGAATACTATGATGAGCCCCAAAATTGGTAACTTGTTGGGCTCATTTGGCCTAATTATCCTTGTTCTGTCCTTGTTCAATCCTTCATTTTTCATAGCTTATGCATTATTTTCAGTATGTTTATGTCATTTGTACGAATAAGGGTAGTCACTCTTCCTAGGTGGCTAACACGTGCTCCTTTCAGGTTTTTTGACACATGTTGGAGTAAAACCGAGCAATCATGGGCTAGAAGACAGCCAAGCCTGAGGTCAGGATTCATAGGGGGGTTGTCTATGGCTTTAAATAACCCTTCCTCGGGATCTTCACCCCCAATTCTGAGCTCCAAAGGCCACCAAAACCGGATCTAGAAGGCAGCGAAGCAGATTTTGGAAGGGACTGTCTAACTCACAGTTTGGATAGCCGAGTCCCATACATTTAGGAGGCCAGCTAAGGCCCTCATGATGTATAAATGTTGAGGCCTCAGCCTTCATAAGGGACTTTTGAAACCATTGCATATTTTGCACTACAGTGCTGTTAGCTTTACTTTGTTCTCTTGTAGCCATTTTTGGCATAACTCTTGACTTCTGACTATTTTTTTATAATGAGAAGCAATCCGATTTTATATGAACTCTGAGTTTTCTATCGGAGCCATAGCTCTTAGGGTTAGGCACAACCTGAGAGCCTAGGGCCTCCTTTCTATACTGTTACATTTCCTTTATGCATCGTTGTTTCCCTTTATGCATTTGAAATGTATTTCTGTTAGGCAGATTTAGTTGTGTTGATTGAATAGATCATTGTTTATGAATAGAATTGCTTCAGGTGTTTTGGTAAGATAATAACAGAAAAATCTACAAAGAAAAGGGACAACCACACTCTAGGTTTCACCTCATCCTTATTGGATCAGGGGCTGGAATTGAAGAAATAGTGTTGCCCCAACAAAAACAGTAGTTTGCTTGACCATGCAATCCTTAGCGTATTGTTTTCCTTTGCAGAAATTAGTTATGGGTTTAGATCTCTGAAATGTTTCTTTGCATAGTTGATGTACATGTTTTTCTTTCCAAATAAATTTGTTGTTCATTCATGTTATTGATAGTTAGACTAGATTAGCTAGGACTTTGATCATTTGCAAGGCTTTGTTGATTCAGTTGAATGTACAGCGTTCAGCGCATCTTCACCACTCTTTCATCCACCTAACTTCATCTGAGCCACCTGTTCCATCTCCTAGCTAGGTTCCTTGTCTCCCATCTATCCTTTTTCCCACGTAACCTGACCTACTTGCTCAAGCATTGCCTTAGCCTTCTTTAAGCCAAGTCAGCCTTCTACACCTTCTCACTACTCCACCCACCAGTCTTTGGGTTACTCCAGACCCCTATCCTACCTCCTTATCCATCCATGCATCTTCCCTCACTCACCCATCCTCTAAAATCCACTTTTTAAACATCCTATAGAAATTTCTGAAGATCCTGTAGACATCTCTAAACATCCTGTAGAATCCCTACAGACTTCCTGTAGAAGCTCACAAATGAGGTTTCTTGAT
>APFE031544307.1:0-10909 GCA_000404065.3 Pinus taeda
TTTATTTTTTTTACATATAAATAAATTATGTAAGTTTTTTTTTGGTTATGCATTTGTGTAGGCAGATACTAATTTGATTTAATACAATATCTTTTTGTTGGGTTATTGTTGGGTTATGTTTATAGTATTTTTTATTTTTTTTACATATAAATAAATTATGTAAGTTTTTTTTGGTTATGCATTTTGTATCATCATCTTTTTTCATAAGTCATTTATTTTATTTACATGAGACTATTGCTTTTGTTTATATTTTATCAAAATGGCTCTAGCTAGAGCTGCAATAACTCTAAAGTCTAAATAATTTGATTTTGGTAGGGTTAGTTAATATTAAGTTCAAACCTCATAAAGAGAAGTTGAACATCACTTAGTTAAGTTGAACATCACTTAGTTTTAGTTTTGAGTATAGTTATCTTTAGTTTTTGTTTTTCTTCCTGGTTGTCTTGTTCTATATCAATGGAGCTTCAATGAAGTTGTAAAATCCCTTCAAAGATGACTTCTAATTGACTTATTTTTTTATAGTCTTCACATGTCATACTAGCTTTACATTCATATACACATCCCCATCCTGTATCAAATATTTATAGATATTATCTTCCTTATTAGGCTAGTTTCAAAGTCAGTTGATTTAGTTTTCTGTTTATATTCAAATCCCATATCATATTTAGTATGAGATATTCAATTAAATTTAAAATGAATAATAATTTTTTTTGGAGACTAATATTATCTAATTCATTTGGGGTGTTGCAAAGAAATTTTATTTTACAAAGTGATTTTCTATAATATTTTTGGATTACACATATGTATAAATTCGTCTATGATAGTGTCAAGAAGTTCAAATTTCTCAAATCACAAACTTTTTCTAAAGCACAAAAATAAAAAAAAAAGTTGTAAATCAATGTAAGGCTTATACTTCAAAATGTTTTATTCTTCAATGTGATTATAGGCACAAGGTTATATTGGAGTTGTGCTTGACCAATGCATTAATAAAATGTTTTAATCATATTTTTTTTTCTTTTATTCTATTTCATAATACATTTCATGATTTTCATTTAATTATAAGGAATTATTAGGTGGATGGTGGAGATTTAGCCTCCATTGAATATGCCAATGTTTTAACCACATTTTTTTTTCTTTCTATTATTCTATTTCATAATAGACATTTCATGATTTTCATTTAATTATAGTAATTATTAGGTGGATGGTAGAGATTTAGCCTCCATTGAATATGCCAAATTTCATTCACAGATCAAGGGTTAAGATTTATCTCCAAGTTAGTTATCCTCTTTTAACTAATTTATCTCTAATTAATTAACTAAGGAAAATTCCATATCAACACTTATTCTTGTGGTATTCATAAGCCATTGTATTGGCTCATGTTATTGCAACCAAAACTATTTACAAATTAAGAATTTCCATGGTAAAATTTGGATGAACAAGCATGGTTAAGAATATTGTTACATGTACTTTATAAAGGTATATATATTTATCTCATATGTGAATTTATTTTATAATTAATAACATTTGTGCATGTGGTATTAATAAGTCATGGTATTGGCTCATGTTATTGCAACAAAAACTATTTACAAATTAAGAAATTCTATGGTAAAGTTTAAATGAAACACCATGATTAAGAATATTTTACATGTATTTTATAAAGGTATATATATTTACCTCATATATTAATTTCTTTTATAATTAATAAGAACAATGACTTAAAAACATTGAATAATTGGTTAATTTTTATGATTTTTTAATGTGGCAAATGTGAGATGTGTCATGCAGTAAGAGTTTTGATTCTTACCATGTATTGATGTCTATGCATGTTTACCACCATTTAATTTATATAGTTTCCTCATTGAAATATTTTACTAGGTATTGACATATTTTAGTTATGATCAAATTTAAATATATTCATATATATGAAATTGATATTGAAATAAGTGTTAGCACGAGAATTCAAATATTTTATTTTAGAATAACATTAAAATATTTTTAATAATTATCACAATTACACATATTAGATTAAATACATAAATATTATAGTTCTGTCATCAACTGAACAATTTATTTTACATCTATTCCCTGCAACTCTGATAGTTTTATTGGATACAACACTTTCTCTACAATTAGATGGCTAGATCTAGCATGTATTTACCTTCGTTGCGACTCCATGCTTTAGATATCGCTAGTTTTATCTCATTGGCTGCAAATGGGTGGTAGTACTAGAAGTCAAAACCTTCTCAGTTTATAAAGAAGGTAGAAAAAATCCCAAATGTGGAGGTTTTTGCTCCTCAGTTAAGGGCACGAGCCCTGCAACAAGATAAATGTAGCTTGGTAGGCCAATTCATAGTGATGTGGCCTTCCCTGCATTCTTTGAGGTTCTAGGTTGAAAAATATTGGAATTCCATCATCAAGTGCTTTTTTAGTTTTCCTTTCTGCATAAAAGGTGTTTTTACCTTCTTTTTCAAGAACACGGACGATCAAGACCTAATCTTTCAAGGTAGAGCTTACTTCATGAGGGCCCAATGAATATATTTGGATTCATGGAGCCCATATTGTAACCTTGCAAGTGATGTCGAATCTATCATCCCTCTTTGGGTAAAGATCCTTTTTTTCCTCGCACTATTGGAATGATACTACTTTTGGAAATATCGAGGATGCACTTCGGTAATACATTGATTGATCCAAGCTAGCAGAGGGTTTCTTCTCTTGTGCAAGGATACTTGTGGGGGTATGTTTGGATAAGGGCATCCAATCAACAATAACACTAAATCTGGATGGTTGGATGCATATTCAGGAGGTTGACTATGATCAAAATCCTTTTAAATGCAAATTTTTCCATGAATATGGCCACTTCTCAGGAAGATGCAAAATTTATCTAGAGGAGGAGAAAAAATAAAGGAAGAAAGGAGACTAGTGGAAATAAAAAAATAGGAGAGGAAGCTTAACTAAACAATAGAACAATTCGCCAAGGTAGCGAGATCATAATTTGAGCAGAGGGAAAGGACTAGCTTCCCCTAAGTGATGCACACAGTCGAGAAGGGAGGGATATAATAAAGGCCAGAAAGAGGTAAATAATAGCTTTGAGGCTCTCAATTTGGTGACTAGAATAAAGGAATGTGAATAATTGGTTACCTTTTCATTACCTTGTAAGGAAGTGAAAAATGTGATCTTGCTGGTACATTCACCGTTGTTGCCATGATGGACTAAAGGTCTTCTTGTTGCAACCATATTCCTTTTATTGACACTGATTTTATAGGAAATCATTGCTTAATTGCAGATTTGAACTTTACTTGCAATAGTCTAAACTTCACTTATAAAAATTTGAATTTTGCATGCAGGAATTTGGATTTTATTGACAAGGATAATTTGAACTCATTTCTTATTATTACAGAAATATCTCCTCATTTATAGGAATTTGAAAAGATATATTTCTCTTGCTAACATTGCTCAAAATTTTCACAAGTGATATCAAATGTAAATTCTCTTCAATCCAGCTTTCTAACTGAGATAATCAGTCATAAAAATGGTATCTCTTCCAATAAATATTGAAATTACTTTAAGCTCAGAGATCCCTGTAATTAAATACTTTTACATGAAACTTTTCTGATTCTATTTTTAGAGGGATTGATAATACATGTTTCCAAAAATGCTTGTATCTACAGGAATGAACATGAATGCTTGTTTTAATTATGCATTTACAGGAAACAATTTTCACATTGTTTTTTAAAGTGAGAGGCTCTTTCTCTGAGTAACTTCCATTTATTACCAAACTATAATATTTATATCTTTAAAACACTCTCCTGTGGATTTTTATCAAGCTTGTGATAATTAATTCTCATTGGTATTTTCATTTTTAAAGAGTTTGGAAAACTTAAATAAAACTCAACTACTATCCTGTGGATTTTCCTTGAGCCGAGGATGGTTGATGCTCGTTGGTATTTTCAATTTTAGATAGTCTGAAAAAATTAAATAAAACTCTAAAGGGGTTCCTTTTCCATTATTTAATATATCAAAGCCAGATAAAGGAATAAACCTAAAATTGATAGATGTCCTTCTCATTTTTTAACGAGTAAAAGAAGGAACTGAGTTAGCTCATTATTTACGAAATATAAATTCAGGACGAAAGTGGACAAGGGGTATTATCCCATTCATCCACAATTTCCATCTCTACATTTTGAATATTTGAAACAAAATCATCCCTAAAAACAGGTTGATGATATAATTTCAACATATGGCCATTGACTATAAATGAAATGTTTGATTCATCAATTGTTTTTATTTCTACAACACCATTACAAACACATTTTTAATTTCATATGGTCCCAACCAATTAGTATTAAACTTACTCTTGAATTATTTAAACCTTGATTCAAACAATAGGGCCCAGTCTCTAGTGTTGAATTATTTCTTCTTTATGGATTTGTCATGCCATTTAGCTCCATGTTGTTGTATAAGAGTTGTTTTATGTAGAGCATCTAATGACATTTCATGTAATTCATTTAACTATAGAACTCTTTGTTGTTGAACTTCAAACAAGTTTAATCTCATTTTAGTTACAATTTTAAAAGTTTAAACATGAAATTCAAAGGGAAAAGGTACCTATTTTCTGTAAACTAGTTTGTATTGAGTATGACCGATTATGCTCTTCCATGTTGTTCTAGATGCCCGTAAGGCCTCAGGAAGCCTTTCTGCCCAATCTATTTGGTGAAGTTGAATATTCTTTTGTAATGTTCCTTCCAAACTTTATTTGTAGATTCCACTTAGCCATTGGCTTGTGGATGATAAGGAGTTGATTTTTGGTGTTTAATTTTGTATTCCTTCATGATTGACTCAAATATATTTGATGTAAATTGAGTCTCCTGATCAATAACTATCTCTCTAGGTACCCTAAAATGAACAAAAATATCTTCAAAACAAAATTCCACTACTAATTGTTCATTGGCTTTTACCAATGTCTTTTCTTCTTCCCACCTTGTCACATAGTCAATATAGACTAATATATATCTCTTCTTCTTTCAAGATGATGGATTAATGGGTCCGACCCATTTCTGGAATTTTTCTACAAAATCTTGTGGATGAAGAGGAATTTCATCGGTTCCAACTGAACGACCTATTCTTTGGCAATTGTCAAAACTTTTCACATACTTTCACGAACCTTTAAAGAGACTTGGCCAATAGTATCCTAGTTGGAGAATTTGTTGGTTTTCCTTTTATATGAAAAGTGTCCTCTACATGGCACATCTGACATCCTTTAAAAATATATAACATCTCATCTTCTCTAACACATCTATGGATGACCATATCTACTCTTGTATAGGAAATATCTCCTTGAATCCAAGAGTATCTAACACTTTTCCTAATCACCTTTTTCTTTTATTTTGATAAAAAGTGTGGTGGAAAATTTCATGTAAATGAATAATTGGCAATATAAGAAAACCAAGGTGTCATAACAAAATTAGAAAATAAATCTTTACTGAGAAATCTATCTACTACTAGAATGGTCTCACCATAATTCTTGATTCGAGAAAGAAAATTTGTTACCTGTTTTTCCCTTCTTGGCCTATCTAGCAATGTGATATTAAATTCCTGTAATAGTAGCTACCATATTGTGATTCTGCCATTTGTTATTGGTTTTTTCATTAGATATTGAATAGCAAAATGGTCAGTATGCATAAAGACTTCATAACTTGTAATGTAATGATGAAACTTGTTAGCTGTATAAAAAACTGGAAACGATTACTTTTCTGTAACAATTTAATTAATTGGAGTCATGTTTTTACTAATATAGTAAATGACATATATTCTTTGTTGTTTTTTCCCCCAAAATGGATCCTACAGCTGAATCATAAGCATCTATAGATATATGGAAAGGTAATGTCCAATCAGGTCCTCTTAACACAAGAATTGTGGAAAGTTTTTCTTTAAGCACATCAAAAGAAATTTGGCAGTTATCATTCCAATAAAACTCAATATATTTTGCAAGAACTTTAAAAAATGGCGAGGAATTTTTTGATTTTTTTTTAATAAAATGCCTATAATACCCCACATGTCCCAAAAAGATTCTTACATCTCTCAGAGAAGATGGAACAAGAAAGTTAACAATTACTTCAACTTTTTGTGGATCTACATTAATGCACAAGAAAGAGACATGATGTCCAAAGACAACTCGTTCATTAAACATTAAAAAACATTTTTCATTGCTTAAAGAAAAATTTGACTCTTGGCATATTTTAAAGATTTTTTCTAGGTAATCAAGGGCTTCCTCAAAAGTGTTTCCATAAATAGTGAAATCATCTATATATACCTATACACAATCATGAATTAAATCAGCAAAAATAGCAAGACTTCCCTTTGAAATGTAGCAAGTGCATTACAAAGTCCACAAGGTAATAATTTATAAGCATAAGTTCTCCATGGGCAGGTAAATGTTCTCTTATCTTGGTCTTCCAAGGCTACTTTTATCTAGTTATAGCCACTAAAACCATCAAGGAAAGAAAAATACTTCTTTCCAGCTAGTTTATCAAAGTCTTGATCCGTCAAGGGAAGAGGAAAATGATCTTTTAAAGTGGCCTTATTAAGTTCCATTTAGTCTATACATACTCTCCATTTACCTTTCTTTTTAGGAACAATAACCAAGGGTGAGATCCATTGGCTTCCAGATATTGTGTAGATAAAATCCACATCTAATAATTTTTAGAGTTCCTTTTTGACAATTTCGTTCAATGTAAGGTTCATTCTTCTTTGCAGTTATCTAATAGGTCTAACTTTTTTTTGAATGTAAATATGATGTGTGCATGTATTAGGATGTATTCTTGGAATATCAGTGTATTCCCAAGAAAAAGCTTTGGAATTTTTCTACAATAATGTAATCAATTGTCCTACTGGAAATTTTCTAATTTAGAATTGATATTTAAAGTCTTTCCAGGAGATATTTCAATAAAGTTTTTGCAAGGATTTTATATTGAATGTATAGGAAAAACTGATAAGTATGATGATTTTAAACCATCCTCAATACATGTTTCTTGAAAATGTTGTCCTAAAAGAGAATGCAAAGAAAAATTTGGAGTACTCAATAAAGCTACTTTAGAATTTTCAAGAAATTTCAGAATTTATAGGAAAATTTAGAGTGTTTACAAGAATTTTTGAGTGTAACAAAATTTCAGAATTTTGAGAGATTACAGGAATTTCAGACTATTGAAACAATGCAGATTCATCAAAATTTACAAGAATATCAGTCTGTTCAAAAATTGCATAATTTTCAAATGGTTCACAATCTTCTATTGTAGTTGATGTTCCAGATGACATCCCCCTAAAATACTGTAGAAAATTAGGATGGGAAACAAAATGATCAATTTGATTTTCATCAACATTTTCTTTGAGATTAAATGCTTGTTCAATGGTTAAAAAGGGGTGAATTATTTCACCATCTGCTTCATTTTTATAAAACCAATGAACTTTCTTTAATTGTCATTTTGTTTTAGCAAGGGGGTACAAAGTAATGTTTTTAAATTTTCTACCATTTGTTATTGTCATATATCTAGAACGACATCTAATCTAAACTTCAACAGTTTCCAACCATGGTCTTCCCAAAATTAGAGGATGTCCTCCTAATGTGGATTTGGGTTGAAGGATCATATAATCAACAGGATCTGCCCAAGAGTCAATAGAAACATTGTTTTTTCTACAGTTTCCTCAAGTTTAATTTTTGATCTATCAATTGATTCTAACATTTTTGGAGTTGGTCTAATGTTTTGTATTTCTAGGATATCCATGGTTTCTTTGATCATCACATTTATAACAATAGCCAAATCAATAAGCATATTAGGAATAGAAATTGTTTTAATTTTTATTGTTACAACATGAATGCCTGAGTCAACATATTTTTCTACAATGATTTCTGTAGTCATTAGACTTGCCAATTTACCTATGACTTGTATTGTTGATGGGTCTTGTTTCATTTTTCTAGTTCTTTCAGTACACAATTCCCTTATTGTTTTAGTGTAAATTGGTATATATTTTATTGTTCTAAGGGGATCTTTAATTTAATGTTTTTCAATTCATCAATAATATCAAATTTAGGTATGATTTTTGGCACACCTTGTTTTTCAAAAATCAATCTCTTAGGAAATGGCGTTGTCCTAGAAGTTTGAAGCTTCTCTTGTGAAGGAACAATTTGTTTCATTGTTGTTTTCATTTTTCCTTGTAAAGGGACTATTTTTGTTTTTTTCTCTTTTATCTACAATTATTTCAGGTTGTTCTTCAATTATCATTGTAGATTTTGGTTTTACAACTTTACCAGATCGCAAATTAATCTCTTGTGATTCTACAAGACTATCTGTTACTGTTACAACAAATTCCTATAATTTCTTTGGATTTTCCTGTAATTGTACAAAGAAATCCTGTAATTTTTGGAGATATAAGAGATATAGGGAATGATTCAGATTCAACATTATAAATAGGTGTTTCTATCTTATCATTTGGATTTTCAACTAGTTGAGAAGGAATATGTGTAGGTCGTGGAGGTGGCTCATTGGATGAAAGTTGTGATTGTTGAGGTTGGGTTAATTGAGGTTGTTGTGAAGGATGTATTTGTTGTGGTATTTGTGGCATTTGGGGATATGACTGATATGCTTTTTGGTGACATGGAGGTTGAGGTTGTTGATATGATTGTTGTTAGTATGGAGCTTGAAATTGTGGATGATAAGGATGAGGATGTATATTTCCATAAGGGAATACCCTACATGTCTGTTGATAGGGTTGATTATGTGCTTGTTGTGGAGGCCATGCTTGACATGGCATTGGTGAATTCTATGTACTCTGAGGAGCATTATATTAAATAATACTTTGCTGATTAGGATCTTGATACATACTTGTTCCACGTGGTTTCCATGGTCTCCAAGGTGCAATATTGTAAATTTATTCTAAATTTCCAAAGTCTCCTTGGTAAGTTTACTTTAACTCATGTAGTGTGGGACGTTCTTCAGTTGTGTGTAAATTTTCATGAATTAAACAAACTTGAATATTATCAAGAGGACATTCTCTTAATGGATATTTTTTTTGACATTTAGTTCAAAATATAGATAAGACAGATTCTTGCTCTTATTTATTTTTTCTAATCTTCAAATAATCTATTTGAGAAGTAAGAGTATTTAAAAGATTAGTATTAAAACTCTTTGGTAAGTTTCCTAATTATGCCATATTGATACCTTTAGTGGCTAATTTAGTAACTTTAGAAAGTGGATTTCTTATACTCGTACCAATTTTAGCTTTTCCTCTTGAATATTTCTTGCATAAATCACTCATTCTATCAAATGAAAGATGTAACTAACCACACCCATGGATAGTATATATATATTATAATATATATATATATATATATATATATATATTAGTTAAATTTATATATATAATGATATTATTATATATATATATTATATAATATATATATTCTATATCTATATATAATATATATATATATATATATATAATATATATATTATTATATATATAATTGTGGATGCCTTTTAGAAAATAAGTAATGAATTGTGTCCCCCCCAAAGGAACTCAAATCCCATGGGGGGGTTGTTAGATTTCTGCAAATATATAAATATTTCTAAATAATTCTTCTAAGATTTATCTTCTTGTTGCATCATTATGACAATATCCTCCTAGGAATATCTTGGTCTGCAATAGGGTTGATATTTCTTGATAAAATCCCTTTTCATATCATCCCAATATGCAATAGTACCCTCACCTAAACCCATGAACCAACATAGAGTAGCTCCTTTCAATGTTCCATGAAATAATCACATTTTTTGTCCATCAGTGTTATAAGAATAATTGCGACATAAGATATCAAATTCAAATATAAAGGATTCAGGGTCTTCAGTGATCCTACCATAAAATGTTGAAACACGGATGGTGGATGTTCTTCATTTGAATTTCAGTGCCTGGAATGTCCACAATAGGAAAAAAAAATTGTTGTTTCCCTATCATTATTGTCTGGTGGTGGTCCATTTCCTCCATTTCCATTTCCTCTCCCTCCTCCACCAATTCTATGTCCATCAAGGTCACCTCCTATATTACATCCGCTTTCCTCTTCTCTCATGTTTTTGTTCCAAAATATAGTATAGACTATATTCCACTTTGTAGGGGGAGAACCAACCCATGGTTCTAATTGAATCTTTGATGTATCACTTATATAACTTGATCCTTTTAGTGCTTCTCTTGAACTTTCAGATGTTCTTTCTTCTTCTGCAATCACATGAGTATATGTGGAAAAAATATCCCAGTTAATTGGAATTCTATGTCTACCAATTCCAGAAGGTCTAATAAAATTTCTTCTACTATCTCTTAAAATATACATACAAAATTAGCTCAATTTTATTTGTAGAACAAACTATGGTGGCGGCATAGGTTTTTACCTCTCGTCTTATGTTCCTACTCCCCCATAATAAAAAAATTCATATTGTAGGATTTAAATAAAGAGAATTTTCTATTTTTTTTATTTTTTATCTTTTCATAAAACAAATTAAACTCCTAAGAAACAATTTATTATACCTTCCCGAAAATGATGCCCAAAGGTCAAGTCATAAAGTGGGATAAATAAATTAACATTTATTTTTTCCATTCGACTAGATGAACTTCAAGGTTAAAAGAAGTGTGTGTAAACTAATTCTTAATATTTTCCTATCAAAATCTATCACAAAGCATATATAGGTAGATCCCAAAGTTCATTCACCTTATACTGATTTCTAGATTCTTAAATTGGATTTTGACTTGTTGACACAAAGTTAAAAATTCAGCAAGATATATCACACTTTCTCATGAGATAATCCCTTTGAATTAATTGTTCATCAAAATCAATTAAGATTGTTCTGAAAATAAATTTAAATAGAATCAATGT
>APFE031544308.1:0-10332 GCA_000404065.3 Pinus taeda
TGTATTTTATAATTATAAAATATGTGATAAAATGAATAAGTAGGAAATTAATATAATTAATTTTATTTTGATATCAAATCTACGAAAGATTTAGATCGATCAAATTTCTTGAAATGGGAACCCTCTTTTAGAATGAAAATAAATTTGTTCTCTATGCTTTATAGTTTGAGAGTTAAAATGGATCTAGACTCCATTAATTTCGCCCTTTAAATAAGCTATATTCCAAATGAATTAGTTCTTAGTACCATATTTTTATGGTTATTTTAGTTTTATAATTTTATTTTTTTATTTTATTATTTTTAATATTACATTTTTATTTATTTTATGATTATTTTAGTTCTGTAAGTTTATTCTTATTTTGTTGTTTTTACTTTTATGTTATTATTTATTTTCCAGTGAAAATGTTTACATTACAATATATTGATCTATTCATTTTTTATTTTATTTTATTTTATTTTATTTATTTGGACATTATCTTACAACATCACTACCATATTAAGTTGGTTATCTTAACACTCGATCTACCAATTTCTGAGATGGATCAAATCCCTTGAGATGTAAACCTCTTTTAAAGTGAAAAGAGATTGATCTTAGATACTTTGTAGTCCCAAAGTTAATATAGATCTAAGCTCATTTAATTTTACCATTTAAAAAGGCTATATTCTACGTGAATTAATTCTTAATACCATATTTTTATTATTATTTTTTTGATAAGTTTATTTTTACTATAATTTGTTTATTTTATTTTAATTTGATTTAAATGTTTATATATATTGTATATATATCTTATTACATTTTTAAATTTTAATAAATTCTTAATTACATTTTAAATTTTAATTAAAACATAATAATTGGTTTCTATTTTATTTTAGTTTATTTCTTATTATGATTTAATTATTTAAATCAGTAATAAACATAAAATTATATATTTTTTCTTAAAAACTTTGAATAATAAAATATGATAATAAGCAATTATATTAATTTATTTTTATAATTAAGATAGTTGAAAAAATGTTGTAGAATGAACATGTATTAGTTTAAATTTTTTATATATATTAATTATTTTAATTTAATTCAATTTTATTGAGTTGGTATATTAATATGTTTTTTAGATAATACAAATATTATATAAATATTATTAAGGTAACAATTTTGATGTTTTTAAGTTAATGTTTTGTTTTAAATAAATTGAAAATTACTATATAGAAAGCTCTTCTTGGTTTGGAGATGTGAAATCCCTACTAACACTCAACCATGTGAAGGTGAGAGCTTATATGACCCCAAAAATGGTCCATCATTTGCATGAGACTAACCACTTACGCGCACCCACATAATCCATTGCCAATGAGGCACAATCACTCACATGCATACATGAACACAACAAACATAGGGTGCACACAAACACACACATACCCACAAACATTATACATTGACTCACAAAGTGACATGTTTACACACACTTGCACTTATTATGAACTTATGAACTTTAGAATTAACGTTGTTTTCTCCATGTGATTAAGATTGAGTATAAATATTATGATGTTGATAATTACATTTATTTTATAAATTAATTAGTATGATATTAAAATTATAAAGTATTTATTTTTCTTATTATATTTAAAAACATTGTATTAATCATTTAACAAAAAATTTTCAAAAATATTGAACTATGTATTTACTTAAAAAAAACTATTAAATTATTTTAAAATTATTAATTTTTTTTAATAATTTAATGAAATTTATTTATTGTATTGAACTTATAGTTATTACGAAAAAAATCTATAAATTATTAAAATTAATTAATTTTTTTAAATAAAATTAATGAAATTTATTTATTGTATTGATTTTAGTGTTAAATAATTATTTATTATGCATTATGATGCTATTATAAATAGTATGGTATTGTTTTTTTTCCTTTTTAAGGGATTTGAAAGTTGAGATAGTTTGCTTGGTATTTTATAACATGACAATCATTAATTGGGTTGTAAGCTTAGGCTAATATTATGTATTTTTTAAATTTTGTTGTAATATGGATATTCTTTTTATTCTAAAATGATAAATTAATATTATCAATATTTGAAATTTTGATAAAAAAAAATGAAAATACAAAACAAAATAATAAAAAATTGATAATAATAATAATAAAATAATAATAATAACTTTTGTAATTTAATATTCTAATAATATATTTTATATACAGAAATAATTAGAGTATATTTATAATCGTAGAAAAAAATATTTAAAAATTATATTCACGCAAATTATACTCATATATCTATAAGTAAATAATACATATACAAATATAACAAAGAATGATTCAAACACGCATAAAGAATGCATTCATACACATACAAAGAATACAATTAAGCAAGGCACATACAATATAGCAAAGAATAGATTCCTACACACAAAGAATACTTTCATACACATACAAATAATACAATTAAACAAGACACATACAAATGTAGGAAATAATAGATTCATACACACAAAGAATACAATTAACTAAGACACATACAAATGTAGCAATGAATAGATTCATACACACATAAGAATACATTGATACACAACCAAAGAATACAAGTAAACAAGACACATGCAAATGTAGCAAGTAATACATTCATATACACATAAAGAATACATTCATACACATACAAAGAATACAAGTAAACAAGGCACATACAAATGTTGCAAATTATAGATTCATACACATAAAGAATGCATTTATACACATACAAAGAATACAAGTAAACAAGATACATAAATGTAGCAAAGAATAGATTCATACACACATATAGAATACATTCATACAAATAAAACGAATACAAGTAAGAAAGACACATACAAATATTGCAAAGAATAGATTCATACACACATAAAGAATACATTTATACAGAGAAAGAATACAAGTAAACAAGACACATCAATGTAGCTGAAGAATAGATTCATACACATATAAAGAATATAAATAAATAAACAATATCCATACACAAAAATACTTAAAAAAATACACACACAAGCAAATAATGAAGGAATCTGGAAAAACGCTCAAAATAATACAAACAACTATTCATAAAAATATACTTGTATACACACAAACAATGAAACCACCACTCTAACACTCGAGGAATAGTGAGACATTACACTCATATAGATACAAACAAACAATGAAAGAATACTCAAAAACATGCAAAATGAGACATTCATAAAGATAGAAGAATAAACACTCCAAAAAAGTACATAAATGTAATGCAAATACTTTGAATAATACATTCACACACACAATATAGAGGTACATATCCTATTCATTGATACATATCAAACTAAAAGCCTTAACAAATAAATTCTAATTATTGAAATGCCACTAATAAAAACACTATTTCAATTCTCAAAATAATGCATTCATATACATATAAAAAAGAGAATCCAAAACATACATTATAATCCAAATATATTCATTCATATATAATTGATATATAGATGTATATATAAAAGCATCCATAAATATATTTACTATATATAAATAATAAAACCAATACACAAATATTTAGATATAATAAGTTTATGTAAATAAATAATAAAAACATTTAAATATTTACAAAAACTCAAAACAATATATTCGTATTTTATTTAAATTTATAAAAATATCAATGTAATTATTAAATAATATTTATTTTTATAAAAATATCACGTATATTAAATAAAAATATTTTATACCAGGAAAATATAATAACAAATATCCTAAAAACATATTTATAAGAAAAAAATATAATTAAACAAATTAAAAAGTGAAAAATAAAAAACAAAAACAAAAAAAGAGAATAAAAAAAATAGAAATTAATATGTGTGTGTATAAGAGTGATTTTGTCATTTATGTGTATATGGGGAAGATGTTTAAAAATTTTAAAAATGTTAAATAATTTATGTGAATAAGAGTGATTTTTTTTTGTGTGTATGTGGGGAAGATGTTTAAAACATTGAAAAAATGTCAAATAATTTATGTGAATAAACGTTAAATGTCAAATTATAATATATTTGTGTTGGAGCATATTGAAGTTAGTATAAACTAAAGGTCATGAAAACCATGAACACAAGGAACATAACTCAAAGGAGGGTTACAATTTAACCTTCCTAAGAGTCTTTCGGAGGGGTTGAATTCCCCTCCACAAAAAATAAATCCTACTCGTCTCATTAACGATAGTTTGAGTTCATGTACATTCTTTGATGGGCCCATCTAAACAAAAAAAAAATATTAATTGTTTTAATTACAACTTTACAAAACATAAAAATACCCAATGTCTTTCGCTCACTAGCAACTTGATATTGATAGATTTTCTGCACCATACAACAATGAGATTATAGTGTTAGTATACAAACACTTCCTAACAACTTGTAACTTAATTAAATGCACAATTTATAAATAATATCCACATATAGTATGTTGCACACATGATAATACATTAAGGAAAACACATTAATACAATATTATAGTGCAAAATCATACAAGTATGATATAATTTACAAAATTAATGTGATAACAATTAAATTTAAGGAAGAAGGAAGATAGTTTCCATAACACTTGTTCAACCCATTTGAAAGTGATTTGACTATTTTGAAATCATAATTAAATAATTTAATTAGAGCAAATAGAGAAGGTGAGAGTGTCATGTTCAAGATGAAGGAGCATTTGCAAATTAAAGAGAACCTAGAGGTGCAAGTTTAGTGTAGAATGTGAAGTGAAAGTGAGTGATAAAAGATGCACTACAGGGTATATCTGCATAAGAAGAAGTTAGTGATTTAAAATGAAATGTGAGAGGGGTTTAAATAGTAAATAATAACTAAATTCATAATTTTAAATACTAAATTAAAATAAAAACCCTAAATTCATAATTCTAAATACTAAATTAAATTAAAGGGAAAAAAACAAAGAAAATGTTGAAAACTTCCTTTACAACTGGAATGAACTAAACTCAATGACAGAATTCCGTAAGTAAATGACGAACTTGCCTCCCTAATCAACTGAGATAAAACCAAATGATGAACTGAACTAAATGATGAACTTACCTAATAACTAAATAATTAAATGATGGCATTGTTGTTATCGGGGCGAAGTACGAGGTTGGTCAAATCGCTAATTGCTTGAGGCAAGCTCCATGTCAAGCTATTGTTATCAAGATATAGGTACTGCAATTGACTCAAATTGGCAATGCATTCAGGGATTTTTCCTACAAGGCTATTTGAGGGTAAATTTAACTCGATCAAACTACTTAAATGGCCAATGACTTCAGATAAGCTCCTGGTGAAGGCGTTGTTGTCAAGTTATAAGTAGGTCAAGTAACTCAAGTTGCTAATGAAATGAGGTATGAGGTAGGTCAATTTAGTCAAGTTGGTAATGGAATCGGGTATGCCCCCGGAGACGATTGAAAAAAAGGCATAGGGTGATCAATTTACTCAATTTAGTAATGGATTCAGGTATCCGCCCTCTGAGATCGTTTCCATGGTATGATAGGAAGGTCAATTCACTTAATCTACTAATGGAGTTAGGTATCCTTGTTGTCGAACTATTTGAAAATAATGAAAAAAGATCTGAGAACGTGAGGGAGCTCAAATTGCCAATCGCTTCAGGCTAGTTCCTAGTGAAGCGATTTCCACTAAGATCTATGTAGTTCGAGTGAGTCAGATTGCCAATGGCTTCCGAGAAGGTCCCTGTCAGTATATTATTAGCAAGATATAAGCTAAAAAGGGGCAACCGAAATATAGTCATGGGCAGAGGTTCCTCCAGCCTGCTAATCCCTAAATGTAGGTATGCTATTCTCCGAATTGTAGGAAGCCAGGTTCAGGTACTTTGAATCGTGCAGGAACGCAAGTTCCAGCCGAATTCTCCCGCTCAAGTTGTTATAGCTGAAGTCGATGAACCGTAATTGACTGCAATTCTCGAGAGCTCATGGGATCTCGCTACTGAGTCCCATTGTCAGCGATGAGTAACGTTGTGATGACAAGTCGAGCATTTGCCTCCCTAAATGATGAACTTACCTCCCTAATCAACTTAACTAAATGATGAAGTTACCTCCCAAGATTCATTGCGATTGCTAAATGATTGAACTAAATGATGATAAAATCTCAGATTCATTGCCAAGATTCCTGCTCACGTTGTGACAAATCCCACAAACGGAATCTCTCACCATTTCGTGCGATTAAGGCTATTGGTCGGATCAGATGCAATAAAGGAAATGAAAGTACTCTGATAGGGTCAGAAAAACAAAAATTGGCTTGGTAGTCAGCCTTATCATTCATCTAAATCCAGATTTAGAAAAGAGGAATCTCGTTCGGTTTGGTTTTAGTTTATGCCATGTCCGGTTGGCTTCATGGTTAGTCCACTACACAATAACAATGGGACACACTGTTCACACTCTTTGACAGGAATTCTATTGAAAGGAGTAGCGCGAGTTCTTTATGGACAATACTATTCATGTACAATTTTTATGCCGATATACAAATCTGATACAGTGCAATAAAAGCTACATTTGCAATTTCTAGGACGACACACATCTGAAACACAAATTTCCGTAACTAAGAATGGAACCTTGTTTCTGAAGCTTTATTCCAAAATAACAAACTTCTTATTGAAACAACCCTCTTCTTCTACAACTACAAAACCATCATGATTCTGGCTTGAAACTATGAAAACGGGTAGGGGAATTATGGAAAACGTTAAATTTGAAGGGCGAGTTTTCTCTTGACCTCGGCATAGCAGTTCACGGGGTTGGTTGCATTGGAATCTTGGTGCTGATGGAGGACGACACATTAATGGCGCCTACATCGTCGTAGCGGAAACAGAACAAAGGGAGTTTGCTGGCATTCTATAGCCAATTGGATCGGAGCCTTCCCTTCTCTCACAGATCTCTGGCTACGAACCCGTGTAGGACGACACATTAGTGGCGCCTACATCGTCGTAGCGGAAACAGGACACAGGGAGTTTGTTGGCATTCTATAGCCAATTGGATCAGAGCCTTCTCTTCTCTCATAGATCTCTGGCTACCAACCAGTGCAGGATGACAGGCTAATGGCGCCTGCATCGTCGTAGCAGAAATAGGACACAGGAAGTTTGTTGGCATTCTATAGCCAATTGGATCGGAGCCTTCGCTTCATTAATGGCGCCTGCATCGTCATACCAAAAACAGGAAATAGGGAGTTTGTTGGCATTCTATAGCCAATTGGATGGGAGCCGTCGCTTCTCTCATAGATCTCTGGCTACAAACTCGTGTAGGATGACACAGGACGACATATTAATGGCGCCTTCATCATCGTAGCGGAAATAGGACACAGGGAGTTTGTTGGCATTCTATAGCCAATTGGATGGGAGCCTTCGCTTCTCTCACACATCTCTAGCTACGAACACCACGGATTCTTGCGCATAGCCTATTCTTATTAAAAACAACCGACATGTCAATCTAAACAGCATTGAAATAAAACTCGATCCGTTGTCCTTGACGATAAATTTTAAGAGTTGGACAACGCAGAAATATATCAATGCATAATATTCATAACCTAATTTAATATTCATAAGCTAAGTGGTGATCGTATTATAGAGCCACCATGAATTGATATATTAATATTAGTGTTTTCAGATCGATCGATATAATATCTCAGATAGCACAGTATAAGCAACCCCGGAAGAATTGAGAATTTCCCATTGAAGCGAGAACTCTCTCCCTAAATTGACAGACACTCGTTCAGGTGCCAGATGCATTATTTCAAGAAAAACAAATATTGGAGATTCATGATCTACTCGACCCTTTAACCTTTGCGCTCTAGCCATATAAGTGTGAAAATGGAGACTCTGCGCGGGTAACTGGGTAACAACCATCGAGCAGGGTGAAGAGTCAGAGGAGTACTGTAATCTTATATGCAGGGTGAAGGGTTAGAATTGGGCATAAGTGATCTCTATTGCACACCATAATTAACAGGTTAAGCTAGATCGAGCAACAAGTCTACATAGGCACTCATATGAAAAATTAAATCTAATAAAATTCGTTTAAATTATTCCAGAGGCGGCAAAGCTTAAAATCCTTTCGAAATGGCTGAAAAGATAGTTAAGGGGCCATACCTAGAATTGGAAGTCCGAATAAACATTTCATTTAACGTCAACAACAGCCTCAATGACCTATATCATATAAAAATTTCTGAGGGACATTAGCTACTTGTCTCCTATTTCTGGTATAAATGGTAACTGAGTAATTTACAATCAATAAAAAAAACAGGGCAATGAAATAGAATTGCATATACAGAATAGAAATGAAATTCAATAGCATGTATACCCACCCTCAATGACCTATATCATATAAAAATTTCTCAGGGACATTAGCTACTTGTCTCCTAATTCTGGTATAAATGATAATTGAATAATTTACAATCAATAAAAAAAAGAACAGGGCGATGAAATAGAATTGCATACGCAGAATAGAAATGGAATTCAATAGCATGTATACCATACCGTACGAAAAGAGTATCATTGTTTCCTTGAGCCCAAAAATTACAAACCCTCCTCCATTGATCTCATTGAACCAAAAAATTGCAAACCCTCCTCCTCTATCCACCCAGACATGACTGACTGACTCTCTCATACACAGACCAATAGACCAACGCAGACTCCTACTCAAACGACAAACTTACTGACTGAGACTCAAACCATGCAACCCAGCAAACAAGCTGAACATAGATGGATAGAGGAGGATGAAAATGTTGTAAAATGAAATTTGGAATACATATATATATCCATTTACCAAGTTCGTTGGACGGCTATATATTTGCAGCGCTTGCCTCATCTGGAACCGTCTACCGGATATATGCGTTTCCCGTGTGGTTTGAACGTTTGATCAACTCATCTGGAACAGTCATCTACATTCAAATTGGTTTGAATGTTGGAGGACCACAACGGATAGAGTGAGGACCACAATGGCGGAGGACCACAACATCATTACCTTAGCTTTTTCCTAACGGATAGAGTGAGGACCACAACAGAAAGCTTTTTCTGAATACGTTAATCGCTTTTTCACCAACGTTACTAGTAACTCAACGTCCCAGTCGTCAATCATTGCCTCGTCGGTCTCCACAACGCGCTTATTTTAAACAATTAAATAAAACTTTCGAAGGAATTTCGGTGGAATCAAGAAATGAGGTCGAAGTAATTGGATTTTTCCACTTCCGGCTTCTCGCCTGGACAGTTTATTTGCCATTGGCCATTATTGGAGAATGGGTTTTGAGCAATTCCAAGTGAGTTTTCACTGTTTTTTGTTTTATTAAATATTATATTAGCAATTTGTTTCACTGATCGCATTATAATAATTTATTAGCGTATTTGATGATATTAGGTTGATAGTTGCATGTAATTATTTTGCTTGTATATTTTATATTTGAATTTGAATTTTAGTAAAAGTGTTTAAGGAAATTTAATAGTATGTTTAGATTTTATTTAGGTTTATTTTAAAATTTCTAGAATTTCTTTATTTATATTTTTAATTTAATATCTCTATAAATATGAGGTGAAAGTCATTTTTATTCTTCTCATTGCATATAATAATGTGATATAATTTATTTTATTCTTTTCCTATTTTATTGTAAATTATTTTTCAAAATTTTAACAATGTAATTATTTTTCTCTATATCTTAATACTAATACCTATCACCATCACTCTCCCTCCTTCCTCTTTCCCATTCTCTCTCTTCCTCTTACTTCCTCTTCTTCTCCCTCTACCTCTCCCCCTCTCTCGTCATCTCACCTTCCCCCACTCCCACCCTCTCCCCATCTCCATCTCTCTCCGCCTATCCCTTCACCCAAACCCTCTTTGTCCCTCTCTACCTCTCACTCCCTCTCTCCCTCTCCCTCTCACTCCCTTCCTCTCACTCCCCCTCCTACCCCCACTCCTTGTGTCTCTCTCTCTCTTGCTCTCCTCCCTCCCTCTTCTCTCCCGCTATTTCCCTCACTATCCATCTCCTCCTCCCCCTATCACACTCCCTCTCCCTCCTCCTCCCCCTCTTCCTCCTCCTCCCTCTACTCCTCTCTCGCTCTCTTCACCACACCCTACCCTCTCTAACTTTGTCTCCCGCTCTCTCCCTTCCCTCTACCTCTCCTTCTCTCTCTCCCTCTCTCTCTCACCCTCTCCACATCCCCTATCTCGATCTCTCTCCCTCCCGCTCATGCTCCCCGACCCATCTCCCCGTCTCTTACCTCACTTATGTCTCTCTCTACCCCTCTCCCTTCCCCTCTCGCCCACTCCCTCGCCCCCTCATATCTCACTTTCTCTCTTCCTATATCTCTCCCTTTCTTGCCCC
>APFE031544310.1:1498-26715 GCA_000404065.3 Pinus taeda
CAATCAAAACCCCGTCTTTCACTGAGACTAACGAGTCAACCATCTTTGAATTCGGAAACAAAACCATTCTGGGCCAAGTGATCTCGTTTAACTGGATCAAGGTCTCCTGGTTTATTTGAAACTTGTGTCTCAACATCCTTGGAGACTCCAGTTACTCCAACTATTTCTAGTATCCCTGCCTCTACAGAAGAAATTCCGCAGTTACAAGAGGACATTAGAATTGATCCTAGTGTAACGGTAAACACTTCTATTCCTTAACCAACTCCATCTAGGGCTGATTCGGAAGGTGCCACCCCTCCAGCATCTGTCACTGCAAAGTCTGTAACTTCTTCGGCACCAGAATATTTTACAGACCTGACGGTCTACCTCTTCCACCTGGACTGATTGCTATAGAAGAGATTGTGGAGGATCTTCCATCCAGTATACCGTTGCAATTTGGGACTGGGATCCACCTATATCCCTCTAGTACAGAAGTTAGTCACCCTTCATCGCAAGTTCCTGTAGAATCGCTAGGAAGTCTTTTGGATAGACTAAATATGTCTGAACAACCATCGACATCTAGGACTGTGTCATCTGACACAACAGCAGCAAAACCTCTTGCTACTACTCTGACAATGTTTGCTGGTATACCATTTGTCCCAACTAGTTCTCAACCACTAGATGGAGTCTACTCAGGGACTATTTCGACAGTATGGTCTGTTCCTATTTGTTCATCTGGAATCTTATCTGGAATCTCTTATGTTGAGTCTCAACAAATTGATCCTTTGTAACAATATCAATTTGGGCAGTCCAGTCTCCAAAGGCCAATTTTCCCTTTGAACACTGGATTGCCACCATAAGGGGGGCAATATGCCTTTTCATTGTTCCCTCCAGGAGAAAAACCATATGAGAGTTCACAATAGAATTCGGGTCAAGTTGGAATCACATCCAGTGGTTGGGTACCAATATTGCCTCAACAGTCAAGGTTTGTATATTCTATACTACCAAATCAACCTGTGTCTAATATTCCCACTACACCGGCTATTGTGACGGTGTTGTAAGTACAAGCGCTGCCCGTTTTATGTCAACCTCCAAACTCTCAAGTCGTAATACAACAACCTCTCGTCTCTGTGACTCAACTACAACCGCCGATTAGTGGATCCTTAACTGAAGTGACTCAGGCTCAAATAGGTACTATAAGCTTTCATCTTGGTCAAACATCCAGTATTGGGCAACAACAAATGGTCTCACAGCCATGTTGGTGCAATATCAATAACTGCAATTCCAGCAAGCTTACCGAGGACCTTTGCAACAAAGATTTGTAGGTAATGGGCAGCTTTATATTCAAAACGGTTACCATCAATCATATTACAATGGTTACGCCCATCAACCTTATCAAAGTTATCATCATCAAATACATTATGCTGGTATACAAAGACCCACTGCTCAGGCAATCCCATCTTATCCTGGGTATGCTTCACCAAACTTGAACCAGTAGTTGCCCTTCGTAGCAACTTTAGAATTACCAGATCTGAATCAGCTAACAAATGATCCAATTGCTTACACCCCTTGGTGGCCAGCGATTCCTCATAAACTTCTGTCAGATATTCCTAAATTCAATGGAAATCCGGGTGAAGATCCATCAAATCATGTGATGATCTTTCATCTGTGGTGTTTGTCCAACGCTCTCAATAATGATTCGATTAGGCTTTGCCTTTTTCAGTGAACGTTAACTGGTCCAATAGCAAAATGGTACATCGAATTTCCCAGAGCTTCATTCGATAACTTCAGCGCCCTCGCCACCACCTTTTTAACCCATTTTCAGTTACCCATAAGGTACGAAATAGGGACGAAGCTTCTTACCAATTTTAAGTAGATGACAACCACTCACATATCTGATCATATTCATGAGTGGCAGCATTGTCGTCAAATGGTAAAGACATATGTTCTTGATGAGCTGTTAGCTGAATGGTTTATTAAGTCATTGTTACCTTCTATCACAGAGGATGTGGTCAAGGGAGGAGTTGTCATTGAAGAGAAAGTCATTGCTCCTGCACAATATCTAGACTTGATCTATACTCAGTCTGGCACGCTCTATGACAAAATTCCTGATGCTCCTAGACCTGAGTTTTCCATTCCTTCTCCTCCTAAATGAAACAGGGACTCTCATGCCGACGATGGTGTAATTGGTGCCTCAAGTATGAAAACCACAAAGGCCCCATTTGGTAAAGCCCTTGCAGTGTCCAGTAAAAAGGAAAATAACAAACTTCCTGCCTTGGAGGTTAATTCTATGTCAACCGACAAAGGCAAAGAACCAAAGCAACCAGGGGGCAAGAAGAAAGGGAAAAACAAAAAGAAGAAACAAGAAGATTCAACTCCTGAAAAATCTTTTGGAAACCCTGTTGGGCAAAAGAAACCTCGTTATCCATGTTACATATGCAAAAATGAGCATTTCACGAAAGATTGTCAACATAAAGCTGAGGTTATGAAATTTTTAAAAACTTCAAATACCCTAGCAGTGTTGACTAATCCTTTTCTAAACCCAGAAACAAACCTGGTTGCTAGTGATCGTGCTTCCCCATCCCAAGTGCTTATGCTATCCATCCCAAAACAACAAAATGATGCTTTGATATCAACAAGGAATAAAGATGATGGAAATCCACAGTCGTCGAACAACAAGGCTACAGATCAACACAGTGGTTCGACAACAACTTCACCAAAAGTTGTTCCACCAATCATTCCTGAATTAACTATAAAACCGCCAAAGGGAGTAGTACATAAATTGACATTTAATCCTCATGCTCAAGTAGCACAGAATTATAATATAGTCGAGGATATGGCCCAATCGCCATCCGCTATGTCGACGCTTGAAGTACTACAGAATTTCCCCTCCCAAAAGCAGGCTTTGTTATCAGCGATAAGTGGGATTGATCCAGCGGATTCCAATCTAGTGGCCTTTAATCATAAAGGATTCAAAACCTCAGTTACCGATACATCTCACTTTCCTTATACAGGTAAAATCCCTCAACAAAACTGTTCATCGAACAATCATTGATGAGGGGGAATCTACCTGTATTATGTCAATGAGTTGCTGGAAAACTTTAGGCTCGCCACCCTTGTCACGATCATCAACAACATTAAAAGCATTTGATGGGAGAACATTCATGCTGTATGGGATAATAAGTAACTTGCAAGTCGAACTGGGGGGCAAGACAATAGAAATTGAAGTCGAGGTCGTTGATGGAAACCTTGATTACAATATCCTACTAGGCAGGCCCTGGATCTATGCTATGGTTGCCGTTGTGTCAACATATTTTAGAAAAAATTCATTCCCCTTTCAAGGCAAAATTACAGTCATAGACCAACTAACCTTTTCCCCAATAGTTTGCAAGTTACTGGAAGCATTCCATTGATCCATGGAAGTTCTCAATCGCTTCAAAATATCGAAGTAGGTCTCCTAAAAGACCCTACCTTAATGGGTACTTTTGCCCTACCGCCTATGAGAAATATGGCAGAAGTGGCCACGATGGAAACCTGTCATCTGATACCTTCTACATCATCAAAGATTAAGAAGAACTTTGACCATTTTGATAGTGTGGATCATCGCGAGGTATTGCCCCCAAGCCCTACCATACCTACATCATCTGACGATCAATTCAGTGATATTGTACATTATGTGCTAGGGACATTGGAACTGGATCTTTCCTTCATGAACTGGATCCGGTTTTACGTGGTGTTTGACATCGAATCATGTATTCAGACCACGTGAATTGTATTGCAGTACCTTGAGGGTCATCATCATTATCGGTGATTCCTCTCATGCCTGTTAACAGCTTACATCATTGGTTGGTAATCAGGCGATGTCTTTCCATGTTCGACATCTGAAAATCTTTTCACAAGGATCAACTTGTACTTCGGGCGAAGATTGGATGAGTTTGAAGATCTCGGATCTAGTTTCATCCATCTAGGCTGCGATATATTCAGCAAAATAAAGACATCAAATGTACATCATAGTTGCACAGATAATCATCCAAGTTAAGGGATGATGGCTCTACTAGAATCATCAGTTTGCCACACAAACTGTTGTCTGTCCTATGTACATGAAAATGAATTTATAAAGTTAAGCATGGGAATGCCTGCCTCAGGTATATCATGAAAATATTATGAAGATTATGTATTGTATTGTATCTTATTACAGGTCACCTTCCAGTTTCGAAAAACCTCGGATCCTCATGATAAAGCATTTCACTCGACATCATAAGATTTACGACCTCATGCTTTAGGGGGCAACTGTTATAGACATATTTGGGCACTACAACCCCAATCACATATGTCCATAAACTAAGGGCTTCTAAGCCCATAATAGTGTTGTTTCATACCCTAAAGGAACAAGGTCAGCTGATTACATCATTTCCCAGAAGTTCTCCCTGAAAAACTACTCAGAATTGGTCAAAACTTGACCATCTCACTTGCTCCATAGTCAAGGTGCGATGCATATCACCTATTACACACGGGGGGTGCGATGCATACTGAAAATCCCTTCTGTAGGGTGCGATGGGCGAGAGTAGATAAATTGTAGAGGCAGTTTGCTAGGTGGAAACCCCATGAATCTTCTAGAAACTGCTCATTTGACACTTGCCTCTCTGAATTCACCTAGGGATGAGTAAGAGATCATGAAATCTCCAAGTGGAACCAAGAAATATCAGAGAAATGACACTAATCAAAATCCCAAAAGCTGACTCACCCACCTGCAAATATCTATATATGGATCCCTCATCCCAGAGATCTAGGGGGCTGGAATTTTGTATCTTGTAAGGAAGTGTTGTTGGTTTCTTTGTGAAACATCATATTGTTGGGTGATCTAGCTTTTCATGAGGTGAAGAGGGCTTTCATGTTGGGAGGATGGCGTTGGGTCAGACCAATGGGTTGTAATCCTCTCTTCTACTATTTCTATCAATAAAGCTATTTGAGTTTTCCTCCATATTCTTATATATCTCTGAATCTTGTATTGATATATGCATTTGTATGGTTAATATACATCTAATCCTATATTTTTTTATGGTTATAGATATCTAAGATAGCTACCCGTCTTAGTGGGACTAGCAGCTCTGAATGGACACTAGTTTTCTCGATAACACAAAGGTTCAAAATTTTTGGTTTCCAAAAGGGAATCTCTACAAATTGTTAATAAAATGTATGCCCTGTTGAAGATTAATGAAATTTTTTGGCAATTCCAGCTCATATGAATGTGTAGTATGTATTCTCCCTTGTGTTTGTTCCATACACCCTCACTCTTCTTCTCAGATTACATGTAATAGCAGTTGTTGGATATGTTTTTATGAATTCATGGATTCATCTATGTCTAATACTGATCTAAGATGCCTATGATGGCTATGAATTATTATCCTTAAAAATATAGTCCATGTATCTTAGCACATCATTTAAATGGTTTTTCTCATCCACTTCATGTTGAACTTCGATGCATTGGATTATTTGGTTAAGCTCTGTGGTTTTCTTTCCTTCTTGATTCTTCTCTCCAATATACTACAAATGACTGATAAAATTGCATGCTCATGTAATGTTGGTCACCGAAGTTATACATGAATGCTTCTATGAGTATTACTTTTCATCTAGATTTGTATTTCTCCTCTTAAGGAGATTTGTGAATCAATTTCATCTTAAACATGTTAAATATTGAGTGTAAGAAAAAAATCTTTGCAAATACTGTAAGCATCATCAAGGTGTCCTAAGCATTGGTCTCTCTTCAACCGAGGGGTTGTCTCTAGGAGATACAACACATACATAAATAATTTCAATAAAAAATGGGATTTGTGGGGCGCATGCAATATATATTGTCATAGCATGTGTTGTAACTATACACATCATACCATGTTGCATGTTTACTAGTTTGATTACCAATGGAGAAGGTGAAAATGTTGTATTAAAATTCCTTTATTGAGGACAAGCTAGTCGGTTTGCAACACTTGGCAAAGGCTTTGAGTAGGTATTGCAATTTCTTATTATCTTAAACCTTGTAATGGGGGAATCAAATATGAAATTTAAAGCACACAAATTATCTTTTCTGGATTTAAGACCTCTGTGGCTTATATCTTCTAACTTAGTAACCGAATCCCTGTTGGGATTTGAAACGTTGACGAAAAATGGTTTTTACTGTGGGTTCTCTAGTTACTAAGTTATAAATTATCTTTTCTTCTTGTCATTGTTTGGTTAAAAATAAATTCTAAACTTCTTGATTGTCTTTATGGCTTGTGAGAATCCTCTTGGACATGACTCACAAATTTTCTAATATCCTTGTAGAGATTAAATTTTGACAATTTTTCTAATATACTTGTACAAATTATGTTTTCACAATTTTGAATTTTCAAATTCAAGCATTTTTAAAACCTGTCATAGAATTGTTCATAACAACTAAACATAGTTAGATCAAGGGTTTATATTATTTCTTTGGTTTCACTGAAGACCTTGCAGGTGAGAAATCTATCCTCCCATGACTTGCGATACATATTTTTTTTTTCCGATGTGTAATTGTAATCCTATTGATTCATAGGGAAATAGAAAGACAATTGGTTTTTAGGGAAAATAGAAACACAATTTGGTTTTATAGTAGAAAAACCTCCTCTGGTTTTGTTGTTCCTATATTAAGCTAGTTCAAAACAATTATGAACACAATCAATACATAATTAAACATAAAAATGATTTGATTCAATATTGGTCACTCATATGTGGAATGATTATTAGATAGATTATTTTAATATTAAAACAAATCTATCCCACATCATGCTTGTAATGATTCCTATACTTTTTATATGCCTTGTCAAAAATGCTTTCAAATTTATACATAATTCATAACAATTTCAGTGATGATGAATCCTCAAAGAAAATGGCTACAATGATTAAGTACTTTTATGAATCATTCAAGTGACCATGTCATAGCAATTGATACTTACAAAGATTAATTGTTTATTTTTACTGTACTTTAGAGAGACCCAATTTAAGTGGGTGTCATGATCTAGTTGTTTCCATGACCTTGCCCTTGGAAATTCTTACTTTCTTATTCGGTAGACTATAGATTTTTATCACCAAAGTTTGACTAAGGAAAGTTGAAGATATATTTACCAATTTTGTTTAACAATTTAGGTTGGGCATTTTAAATGTAGGTTAACCCTCCAAAAACCTCCAAAACATAAATGCATATGGGAACAATATATGCTAGGGTAACAAGTATATCATAAATTTCTTGCATGTACATGTAAGGTTGTCCACCTTGAAAGTTGGAAATACCGAGAATGTGGGTTGCATATTGTGAGTACACTCAAGCCAACTAAGACCTACAGGTGAGAGTTCCTCCATACCATAAGGGATTTTGAGTCTCTTAATGGATCCATAGCCTTAAAAAACTTTGACACTCATCAGATAAAAAATAATCTAATTTTTTTACTTTACTCATATGAGAATGGGTTTTTCAAGAGTCTTTTTAAATATTTTTTATACAATGCTCACTCCAATCAAGGGGTGGTGTATACAAATATCCTGTCATTTTCATTTTACATATTGTTTTCTTTTAGTCATACCTTCTTTACAAGTCTACTTTTTTCAATTATGTTTTCTATGTATAATTTATTTATAACAAAAAAAACTCACAACTTGTTACCCACCAAAAGTGGGTGACACCTAGAAGAATATTTTTCCCTATTTATCTCTTCCAGTTGGCATCCAACAACCCCTGAGAGCCACTTTGTAGTCGATTTTATGAGCCATTCATATCTTTTTCATTTGCATCAATCATGTTTCATTGTCCATTTGTCAAAAACACACGTTTGAAGGTGGGATTTTGATTAAAAGGTACTTTATTCATTATGAAATCAAGTGCTTATGTTTGTTTGTATTTTGGCATTTTGGTATGGATTATGGGGTAACTTGGAAGAAATAAGGGTCTTGGCCATAGGCTTGTTCCCTCACATTAATTGGGGGTTAATTTTCAAACCTAGCCCAATGGGCCCTCTTCTAATGGCCATAGATTTAGGGAGGGGCACTAATTGGGAAACCATGATTGTGATAGCCTAGCCCCATCTATCCTTATTCCATATTTACCACTTTCCATCATACATTATGAGTACCTATTCTACCTCTCTTCTTCGTGTCAACTGACAATTGGTTCATTGGGATTTGGCATACATACATATTCATACCTTGGGTAGGGCATGCAAATGCACCTTGGGAGGTTGATGTTGCTAAAATAAAAATAACAAGCATATGATGGTCACAAGAAAAACAAAAGAAAAATCAAAGTGAAAAAGATGGTCGGGACCTAGAAATTAGCATGTTGGTAAAAGGCAAGCATGAGCTCTACTCTATCATATGGCCCTCACCTAGTTCTTTGACCAATGTTTCCCTATCTTGTATTAGAAAAAGAACCCTTGCATGTCCAAACCCTTGGTGGGCGATGAACTACCCCTTCCTAAAAGGGGTAATAATTGCTATATGTTAGGATCCTATAAATTATAGGATCTCAAGATGATAGAGTATTGTGTATTTGTAATTTCATATTGTACATAAATTTCAATATTCAAATGATTTCCAAAAATATATGAAAAAAGAAAATGAAAAGAGGGTATGCTAAAAAAAACATAAATAAATAAAAAAAGGAAATAAGAACCCCATAAAAGAAAAATAGAAAATAATACGGAAAGTGTTGCAAGTCTAAATGCCACTACTGATAAGTTCCTAAATGGGGTAATAATTGCTATATGTTAGGATCCTATAAATTATAGGATCTCAAGATGATAGAGTATTGTGTATTTGTAATTTCATATTGTACATAAATTTCAATATTCAAATGATTTCCAAAAATATATGAAAAAAGAAAATGAAAAGAGGGTATGCTAAAAAAAACATAAATAAATAAAAAAAGGAAATAAGAACCCCATAAAAGAAACATATAAAATAATACGGAAAGTGTTGCAAGTCTAAATGCCACTACTGATAAGTTAGTTATTTTAGTTCATTATTAAATAAGGTTGTGTGCAAGTTGTTTTTGAATGCCACAATGACTAAAGTTCTGCTCCAATCATACAGTTTAATCATGATTAAACAAATTCCAATTTTTGTTGAATAGGTTAGTGAATAAAGATTTACAAAACAGTTTAATATTGGTAAATCAGTAGCTAGGTAGAAATAAAATTGATTCAATAATTTAATTTGAATCAATGGCGAAATAAGTGATAGAATATGATAGATTTTCATAAAAGAAAGTGATCTGGGTTTGTTAGTTTAAATGCACCCTACAAAAGAAAAAGAAGAAAAATGTTAGCTTAGAAAAATAATTTAAATGAGAGGGTAGGTAGAAATAGAATGGTGACTTCAGGAAAAACATGAAAATTTTATCCTAAGTTGAATTCTAAAGATATTTTCATGCGTAGGAGAAAAGCAAAGGGATAAAGGTTTTATTCTAAAGTTCAGTATATCAGAAGACATTTGGTGCATTATTCCACTATTCCTAAGTTTCACCACCCGAAAATCATTCCTCTACTTATATTTCATTCATTTCCCTACCCCACCACATGTCCATCACATCACGATAAAGCACCACCACCTTCACCTCATCCAAACTCCCCTTTTTCATATCCAACGTCTAATGTTATTTTTCGCCCCCCCTCACCATACGAACTTTAGCGTCTACGGGGTGGGGGGGGGGGTGGGGGTCTGAAATGGGTGATATTGAATCCTGGACCCACCGCAACGTGACACCATTTCATGTTTTCACACCCCCCTTACCAAAATCGTTAACCACCTTAGGCCCCCTCGGAAAATAGTTTTCTTTGCCGCACGAAACCACCATCCTATCTGTTACACTCCGCCATTCCTGTCTTGCCACTTCATCTATTTGTTGCTCCCTCCAATCAAATATACTTCCTCCAAATCAACCTGTTAAGGAATTTAATTACTTAACTGTTAACGTAATGGACCCGCACCATCATCAACAGAAATCCTGAAAAGTATAAAATCCATCCTTTCACCCATTCATTAGTTACCAATATCATACTCTGCTAATACCTTTTTCTATGACAAGTTTACCAATTCAAATCGTAACCATTTAATACATCCGAGGATAACACCAGTGAACTTCCGTTCAAACCAGTGCCTCCGTTTTCCTGTCTTATCGAATATGATTCCATTGTTGCACCTTGTAAACCTACACAACCAATATTTTACCAGTGTTCTCAGCCTAATCCGATCATGCCTACTAAATATAACAGACACGAAGAACTTGTAAGTCCTCTGGTCCACCCTTCCACTGATTTTTGTCATATACCTTTAGCGGAAAGGGATTACAAAATCCATGAAACTTTATGTCAGTTTGAATTATTTGAAATGTATTGCTGGCTTGAAGACAAATTCATTGATAAGTCTGACGATAGTGGATTGTGGGAATCCAATTTTCCCCATCAAATATTTCCCCACACCCATAGTGCCCCTGAATTCATCAGGAAATGTCATGCTTGTTATGTACCCAGCCAAAGTGTTGTTATTTCCCCTACAGGAGAAATTTTATTCACCATAACTCCCCAATATATAGACCAGATGATGCAAGCTCCTATAACAGAGAATGCGACTCCTTTCTCTCATGAAGCACTCGCTGAATTATATCAAAAACTTAACTTGGTAAAAAGAGCCAAAACCCTTGAGATTTTCTTGACTGAAGATGCCCCATTACCCAAGAAAAATCTTCCCTATCCATCCTCCATTTTCCCTAAGAGAGCCAAGAAGATCATTATAGTCATCTCCTACCTCCTTGGTTATTACTCAGATCGGTGGGTAGATGAGACCATTATAGGATTCCTTTCCATTTTCTACACAGATTCCAATCCTTCCATTTTGTTCAACTTTAGCCAATTCCTTGCAGATTCCATCCATGAACAATTTGTCAAATTCCAAACTGAGCAAATATTTAAATATGCTTTTGTGTTAGTATATATGTTTTTGTATTTTCAGAGAGACAAGCTCAAGTTTGAATTACAAAAGTTGGATGACGAGGGAAATCAACAATCAATCATGTTCTGGACTACAATAGTAATTAAGGAGCAAGAAGAATACTCATACAAACAATTCGTAGAAATGTTTGTACATCCAACACTCAGTCTCCTAAGCAACAATCCAGAGCCAAGAATTAGTGAAGAAATCATGAAAATTTGCAGTTATCAGACCAAGTCAGAACATGAGATTGGTATCTTTACCAAAATTACATAGAGCTAAGGATATAGGGGTGTGAACTCGCTCCTTACAAATTGCAAAAATTCCTCCCACTGAGGATTTTTGTCTTAGAATACATAAGGAAAATGCTCAATATTGATCATAATAATTTTGTATATGCCAAGAAGAAATCTCAATTCAAAATCAAAACAAAAATAGGACATTTCATCTATAACGGCAGGGCAGCAAGGGAAGAAGCAAACAAATTGCTGAAAGAAATGCAATTCAGCCTCAGTTTTACATGGTCATATGATCCATTAGGTGTCATCTCCAAGTTAAGGATAGAAAACAAATCTACAACTTATCCTCATACATTCAGACCAGATTTTGAGAGATACAAGAACCAGTTAGAATGGATTGAAAACACTCTACAAGAGGCAGAGGATCAATTGGTGTCAACTTCAACATTACAAACTTATGTCACATAGGAGAAAGCAGGAAAAAGGATCAGAGAAGAAGAGTAACCTTCAATGGCTGATACTCCCAGCAAAGACTTAAAAATAATATATAGGAAGAGAACTAAGCTCAATCCCAAACTAAACCTAAGAAAATATTCAGATCAATAAGATATTATCATCACCAAAGAGACACTTGCTTCCTGAAAAATAGGTGATCAGACTACACTTTCTCCTACCACCTCGACAGCTTCACAGGGTTAGCAACAAGTTATGCAAACCAATACATCTACCAAAGAGGAGAAATAAAAGAGCATATTTGATATACTCAAGGAGATTAAATTGAGAAATGAAGATTTGAAGATCAATACATATAATCAGTTCTAGAAGCAAACTTCCAGTTCTCAAAGTAGACTGCTGTCAGCCTTTGACTCTGAGAAAGGAAAAATGCAGATGGATTTTCTCCAAGCACATATCCCACGGGCCACAGCCCAAGGCAACATCAGATTACAAAAATACTTCATTTGAATTTGATATAAAAGACATACATCCCATTGATCAAATGGAGATGCACAAACAAACTGGTCAAATGATTTCATCCACACTCACTAACACTGCTATAAGTTTTTCAAAAATTGCAGGTTTCTTTAGCTAATGTTTTGTCACAATTGAAGATGGAGAAAGTCTCTTCACTTGCTAAAGACACAAGAATCAAAGCTTTAGAGGACTTGGTAATCAAGGTAGGATATGATCCTTTTAATATCAATGTTGTAGAAGAGATGGTAAGAAATAAGAATGCTGACATAGCAACATTGAGAAAACAATTGAAATTATCAGCCACAGTAGATCCTCTGGCTAAAGACATTGAAGAGACAAAGTCACAGAAGACAAAAATGATGAAGCTAATCATGGAGCAGAATGTACAATTGAAACATATGGAAACAAAGATGGAGAAAATAATCAAAGAAAAGGAGCAAGCTACCAAAATGTCTATTGTCCCTTTGGAAAATATACCTCTTGAAACAATTCCTACATCTACATCTTCTACAACAAACACAGGGAATACTGCAAATTGGCTGGAAAGTGCAGTGGAGAATATGTCTCTCCAAACAAAAGAAATTAAAAGATTGCAGACTCAAGTTAATATTCTGGAAGACCAGAAGGCAAGGGTTGAAACTTACCATGCAGTGGAGCTACATAGATCTCAGGATCAGATAGAAAGATTATGGAAGTCTGAAAGGGAATCCTCCATTGGCCACACACTGGGTCAAGTTAGGGAAATTATATGAACAAATATTATTGAAGCCATGGGTGAAATATGGCCATTTATTCAGATTATATTTGAGCATAAATAGTTGATTGAGAGAGCTAATGAGGCCATTTCCTCTATTAACAACGAGTTGGGAGATATGCCTACCACAACCAACAACATCATCAAGTTTCTAAATTCTGAAAATAGATATGAGTTGGATGATTTGCGAGTAGATGACGGGACAAAGATAATCTTGGAAGTAAAGAAAGTTCTTACAAAGAGAAATTTGATTGTGCAACTTAAAGAAAAATGTCATAGTTTGGAAATAACAGTTAGCAAATTTTCTAGCAAAATAGAGCCTTTAACAAAGAGGGGCATGCCTTCTTTATTTGTAATTAATGACAAACTGATAGCCAGGGAAGATTACGTGAGGAAGCTTAAAGACATTGCAAGGGACATTGCTAAATTTTCCAATGTTAAAGGTGATTTGATAGGGAGAGATTTTTTAGAAGTTATCAACAACGATATTTTCATTCAGCATGAGATAAAACATATTTTTCTGGTAAATCCCACATTTTCCAGATATACCGAGGTAGATGAGATCTATTGCAATGCAACAAAAATCACCATCCCGGATGAGGAGCAGTGGGATAAATTTTGCAAATTTCAAGAAAAGAAAAAAGATCAACTACACCTAGCACAACACCCAAATCGTGGCAACTCAACAACTGTTCTCTACGAAAATACTGCCAGATGTCCTGATCACTTCACCAAATTCACCTCTTTTGGTCGCATTAGTCAATTCTGTTATTTTGTAATTAATAATAGATTTCCATGTTGATACGGAATTCATTGTAATTCTTTTGGAAATTTAGTTTAAATACTTCATTCATTCGAAGTATTGGGGGTCGGTTCCTGAGCATTGTAATTTTTCTTATTGAGCATTGTACCTTTTTCACGCTGCTGGAGCGTCAATAATACAAATACTTTCACAGGATTCTTGTGCTGCAATTTACTGGTGATGTTTTTCCTAATGTAATAGTTGTTTCCTGTTGTTTTTCTCTACTTTATAATAATCTAAAAATCTAATTGTAAAATAGGAAATGTGAAAAATAAGATTTGTTAATTGAACACCTTATTCAAACTGTTTTTACAATCTGTATGTTTTTCTTCTGAAGTTTGATTGAAAATTTCTTAAATTCTTTTTGATCATTACTGAAAACACCTCTTATTCATTTCATAATTCACTTTAAAGATCCAGTAAACATAACTAGCTTTCCCTATGATTACTCTTTTAAACATTTGATTCAATATCTAGCTTTATTTGACTCCATAGCCAAATGGAAAGAAAATAATTTAATGAGATCAACCAACCAAACCAGTCAACCAAATTCAAACAAACAAACAATCAAGCATAATTATAACTAGCCTAATATCATCTTAAGAAACAAAGTTAAATCATAAATAGAGATCCCTCTTTGGAGATGGCAGGGCTAGATTCAAGGTTCAAAAGTGGTTTGATGTTGTCCTCTATAGTTATTCTGCCAATTGTAAAACTATAGAATGATAACATATTGGTGACTATACTGGGGAACGATATATTTTAATCCAAAACATTATTATTACATGGTTTTAAATTAGTATTTCAATAAGCAACTGTTGTATCATTATGAATTACATGATCTGAGGTTGTTATTTTGTATATATTTACTGTATCATTGATTCTGATTTTAAGTTTTGTGTGATGATTTTTCATAGCCCTGGCTCCAAAAATAATTTACACTAGATCTCATCCTAATCCCAACCCTGCTGAATTCATAGATAACCCTGAGAAGTTGGTGAGAAAGAAAAGTTTTACAGAGAGTCAAGGTTGTAATAGCCCCTTGTCTAGATTCAATTCTCCTGTGGAAAATATTCCTTTGTCAAGGTCTAATTCTCTTCCAGAGAAATTTGAAACTTTACAAGACATAGAATTTGGTTTGCCTTTCTAGCAAAGTTTGTTTAGATCAAAGTTTGAGGCTTTTGTAGATAAAACTATCATAGATAAATCCATACTGCAACCATATGTATCCCAAACCCAAGTCCTTGAAATTGATCCTGATCTTGAATCTTTACAACAATTTGACAAATTACAAGGTCTAGTTTTAGTGTTGGACCAAGCTATTGAAGAAGCTTGTATTCAAGAATCTATTGAATTCTCTGCTTTAATTGTTGCAACAGCCTCTTTGTCTAGTCAGTCTTCCCGGTGTGTACATCTACAGCCTCCCTGTCCTACTCATTCCATAGTGTCATCTTCCCTACCTAAAATCTGTCAAACTACTATTCCTACTATCCCTGTAGTTATCAAAATCACACCTCCATTAGGTCCATACTCAAGTAAATCTATCAGGATAGTTATGGCAGGAAGGTATGCACCCTTGGTGTTACCAGGCCAACTAAATGCTATGCCTGCAGATTACCCGTCCAAAATTGTGACCTTTGATAATATTGGTGCTTATGCTTCCCATCAACATGTGGATAGGATGAATGATGTGTTTGATCTCCAAGAAGTAGATGAAGCTGATGTTAAAATGAGATTGTTTGCCCAAAGATTAGGAGGTGATGTCAAGAAATGGTTTAGGGGTTTACCTGCAAGAAGTATATCCAACTTTGATGCTTTCCATCTAACTTTTTTAGCTAGATGAGATATCAAGAAGAATCCACTTCAACTCCTATATGAATATAAAATATTGAAGATAAAATCCAATGAAACTGTGGAAGAATATTGTGAACGATTCAATACTATTTACAATGCCATTCCACAAGACATCAAGCCCTCCCCTAGCCTAGATTTGGTTGATTTTCTAGATGGTTTCAATGTAGACATGGAATATAAATTTAGAGAGAGATACCCAACAACTTTGGAAGAAATGCAATTAAAGTTGAAGTTAACATCCTCGCCAAAAAATCCAAACTAAAGTCTGAACGCAGAGTAACCATAAAAGAAGAACCTTATACTTCTGCTGTTGATCATAAGATTGATAAATTAGTTAGAGTAGTGAATGAAATGATGTAGATAGTGAATATTAATGACTAAACTCAAGCAAGAGAAAACCAAAATGTCCCTCAAACTAGAAACCAAAACTTTAGAAGGAATTTTCCCCAAATTAAAAAAGAGAACAAAAGGGTCCAGACTAGCAGGTTTGGCCTCCTTTTCAGGAAAATTACACAGATGTTGAGGGGAATATTGTGGAAGATTTGGATGATAATCAAATAAATTTGTTTGGGATAAATGATGATCAAACAATTTTCCTCACTCAAGAAGAGCAAGAAATTTTTCTCATAGCCCAGACTGAATTGGATTATGAAGAGTCAAATGAATACAAACAAGGGTTTGAAAATGCCATAATGGAAGTACAGAGGCAGTATAATCTTAGAAGTAAGAAAAATTAAGATACTGCAAATAAAAAGAATGCTAAAAATCCTGTCAAAAAGGTCTCTGATTCTGATTGCAAGAAAACAATAGAAAATCCTCCTAAGAAAACCACTGAAAATCTTGGAAAGAAGCCAGCAGAAGCTACTGCGAAAAAGACGATTGATACTCCTTCTAGAACTACTCAAACTGATTTCCCTTCTACCAACCAACAAACATAATTTGCCACAAAAATAGTTGCTGATAAGTTTGATTTTCCAAATCTTCTTAAGAATCAAACACCATCCAGTATTGAAAATGAACTTGCCAAGCTGAAAATTTCTATCCCCTTAACTGAATTAAGGAACAAAAATCTATACAGGATTTAGGTCATAATAGCATTAAACGTTGGGGAAAACACTAAATCTGTAAATTTGAATGATGATCAACCTGAACTCTTGTTTGGGCCAAAAGTTGAAGGAAAACCACAAGAAAGAGGAGTCCCTCCATTCTATGTCAGTTTGAATCTTCATGATAAAATTCTCCATAATGTTATGCTAGATTCAGGTGCATCCCATAACTTAATGCCTAAGGCTATGATGGAGAAGCTAGGACTTGACATTACTAGACCCTACAAAGAATTGTACTCCTTTGATTATAGCAAAGTTAGATGCCTAGGTCTTATCAAAGACCTATGTGTTACTTTAGCCCAAATCCCTGCTAAAAGTCTAATTATGGATATAGTGGTTGCAGACATTCCCCCTAAGTATGGCACGCTGTTGTCACACTCACGGGGAGAAAAATTACAAGGGAACCTACAAATGGACATGACTTACGCCACTATACTAGTGTTTGGTCAATAGAGAATACTGTATAGGGAAAATTTAATGAAGTATATGGTGAGTAGTCAAGAGAAACCACATAACTACCCTCTTTACTTTGTTCATTCCGACCTTGACTCTTTCATTCTTTATAATGATGGAGACATTGATGCACAAGTTACCAAGGCAAAAAATGATATTGATGGAAAACATGAAAATCAAACACAAATTGTGCAACAAAACACTGAAACTGAACCTTTTTGGAACATGGGCTTTGATGGCTCCTGTAGCAAAGTAGGTTCAGGGGTAGGTGTTTGGGTGTCCAATTCAGAGAACAATCATATAGAAGGTCATTCCTATAAAATAAAATTTTATTGCACCAATAATATAACAAAATATGAGGCACTTCTCTTAGGATTGAAATTATTGAAGAGGTTAGGTGCTAAAAGAATTTCTGTTCATGGAGATTCTGAATCAATTATAAAAGAGATCAAGGGAGAGTATGTTTCAAAACATCCTAGGTTGATAGCATACATAAATTTCATGCTTGAATTTCTAGGAACTTTTGTAGAATATGATCTTATTGCCATTCCCATAAATCAGGATGTCCTAGCTAATGGTTTAGCTTTTTCAGCTAGCACATGCAAAATGCCTCATCCCAACAAACAATATACAATGGAAGTTAAACAACATTGAGCTGTGCCCGATAATATGAGATATTGGTAGGTATTTGGAAGTGATAAGCATGATGAAAGTTTTTTGCAATCCAAGGATGAGTATGAAGATAGTAGCATAGATTTAGAGTATGAAGTAGAAAATCAGAGTTTTGAATATGTTAGTGTAGCTAAACAATTTGATGATTCTGATGTAAATATCAGTCAATAAAGTTGTACATAAAATAGAATTGCATGAAGTAGATCCAGAAAAAGAAGAATTTGAAGTACTTCATCTAAAGGATAATGTTCTTCCTAAGGGTTTAGTTCTGTTAGAAGAACTTTTTGATTTTAATGATGTAGCAAAAAAGCCAAGAATAGAACCCGTAGGGGCAAACATAAAAGAATGCAATATAGGTAGTGAGCAAAATCCAAAAATGATAAAACTCTCAAAATCACTTCGTATTATCACAAAAAAATGATATATAGCTCTTTTCAAAGAGTTTATAGATGTCTTTTCTTGGAGCTATGAGGATCTAAAAGCATATGACTCTAGTATTATACACCATAAAATCCCAGTTAAGGAAGATAAAAAACCATTAAAAAAAACTCCGTAGGATAAATCATGTCCTAATGCCTTTGGTTGAGAAAGAAGTGAAAAGGATGTATGATGCTAAAATCATACTTCCTCATAGAGACTCTAAATGGGTGTCTAACATTGTTCCTACTAGAAATAAAACCAGAGATATCAGATTGTGTATTGATTTCAGAAATCTTAATAAGGTATCCCTTAAAGATAACTACCCCTTACCTAAAATGGATCATATATTGCAAAAGGTAGTAGGGTCTAGTAGAATTTCCTTATTAGATGGTTTCTCAGGTTATAACCAAGTCTTAGTGCATCCTGATGATTAAGATAAAACTTCCTTCACTACTTGATGGGGAACTTTCATGTATATGAAAATTCCCTTTGGGTTAATGAACGTTGGAGCCACTTTCCAAAGAGCAATGGATATTTCTTTTGCTGATGAAATTGGTCATTTCATTATGATTTATCTAGATGACATTACTGTCTATTCTAAAAGTAATAAGGAACATTTATCACATCTTAGAAGAGTGTTTTAAAAGTGTCGAAGATTTGGCATCTCACTAAATCCTAAAAAGACATTGTTTGGCCTTGAGGAAGGAAAACTTCTTGGTCACATTATTTCCAAGGATGGGATTAGGATTGATCCCAACAGAATTGAAGTAGTATTAAAAATCAGTCATCCAAGAAACATCAAAGAGATTCAATCTTTTATTGGCAAAATAAATTTCCTAATGAGATTCATTCCTAACCTTGCAGAACTTCTTAGAAACATAACAAACATGCTTAAAAAGGATTCATAAATCAAGTGGAATATTGAGGCTAAACAATCCTTTGACTTAGTTAAACAGGCATTGACCAAAGCACCAATGTTGATTAGCCCAGATTTTACAAAATATTTCATAATCATTTCTTTTGCCTCTAAACACACTATTGCAACAAGTCTTACTACAGAAAAACAATGAAGGTTTTGAACAAGCTATTGCATTATTTAGTAAATATTTAAGAGATGCATCTTTGAAATACAATATTATGGAAAAACAAGTCTTTGCATTGGTTAAAGCAATAAAATATTTTTGAGTATATATTTTGCATTCCCATATTATTTCTTATGTACCTAATTCAGTGGTCAAAGATATTTTGACGCAGAATGGACCTGATAGAAAACGAGGTAAATGGATTGCTATCATTCTTGAGTATGACTTAGAAATCAAGCCCACCAAGTTAATCAGAGGCCAGGGACTAGCCAAATTGATGGCTGAGTCAAATTTCCATGCATTAGATATTAACTTGGTTGATTCATTAGATAATAAAGAGAAACATGTGAATCCACAAATTGATGAAGCATTTTTGAACTCACCCTGGTATACAAACTTGATTTATGTCTTATTTAATTTAAATGCTCCTCCTAGTTTGACAAAATCAAAGGAAAGATTTGTGAAGTTAAAAGTAGGAAATGTTTTGTATTGGAAAGATGTTAGATACCCAGTTGAGGAATGTTCCCTCTTGTTGAGGAATGTTCCCTAGATTTTCCTTGATAGTGCTTGTCAGTCGCCAATTGTTTCCAAGACATTCCCAATGTTTCATAGATGTTCCCTGGAGAATTTCACTTGCTTAGTTAGCCACACTTCAACTTTTGTATGGTATTTTTAAATTTAAGTGGAAATGTATGTTTTATATTCCATTTAAGTGTGATTCATAACACTCAAACTTCATTGGTTGTAATTTGACTTGTTTATAGTTCTTTTTTGAATAGAAAAGTTTTTTGCCTTATACATTTTCCATTTAGACTAAGTTTACAATTTGCCAAATCAATCATGAATATAAAAATGGGTAATTTGTAGCGAGATTAATGTTCTCTTGTTGTATGATTTTGGAAACTTGAGGTTTATGTTTTTGGAAAATTTATTGCATCCTAGCTTAATGAATTTGTTGGTTTTGTTTATGCTATATTTTTTGAATATATACACCTTTAGTTTTGAATAGATTGAACAAATTGTGACACAATTTTTGTTTTGTTTCTTTTATAAGTTTTTAAAAAGTTGTGGATTATTGTCTAAAGGCAGGGACTAGCTGCAAATTCTCCTTGTTATTCCTTGAACCATATTTTTGTATGGATTAGAATAGAAACAACTGGATTTTCACTAGTATTCATGACATTTTTGGGCTTTGAAAATCCCCATTAGTTTCCTGCTTACAAGCCAACCTCGAGATACAACCTGATAGAAAAAAATATCCAGCTTTTTCTACACCTATTAGGCTGAAGTTCAGGAAATATGTATGTTGACTGACTGAAGGTTGAATCTGAAGCAGTTGCCATCTTGACCTCACCCACTGGCCCACTGCAGAGGGCTTTAGAGCCTGAACTGAAGTTTGAACAACAACAACTGAACATTTTTAATAAATTAATGAAATTATATCATTATTTAAATATTTTTTCAAGAACTAGCTGCTTAATATAGCCGTTACATATTAATATTTTAATAAATTAATAAACTAATATCATTATTTAAATGTTATTTTTCAAGAACTAGTAATAATAAATTGATTTAAATATTATTTTTCAAAAACTAGCCATTTAATACAGTCATTACCTATTAGTATTTTTAATAAATTAATGAAATAATATCATTATTTAAATATTTTTTTCAAAACTAGCTGCTTAATATAGCCGTTACATATTAATATTTTAATAAATTAATAAACTAATATCATAATTTAAACATTATTGTTCAAATATAGCCATTACTTGAAATTATGTCTCTACATTGCTCTCTTTTTAAGCCTTTCCCATGGTTTTCCTCTTCATTTGGTCCTAATGATGAACCACACTTGTTGGTTTGAAACACGTCGCCAAAAAGTTCTCTCATGTGATTTCTGCCGAAAGACTTTGTTTAATAGCTCAACAACTGGAAGTTTGAACTTTGGACTCGACAGCTTGAGGTTTGAACTATATGAAATTGGTGTTTAACTTGTTGCTAATTAGAAACATATAGTCTTATTACTTTATTGGCCCATTAGACAGTAATAATGGTATCTAGCACTTAGTAAAGATAAGTACACTAAAGAAGCTTTTATTTTTATTTTTAAATTGTTTTGTCTTTGCAGATTTATGTTATCTAATATTCAATTACGTCGCTGTTAAGAAATGCTGTAATACAATAATATGATTGTTGGCATATTTGTATGTAAACTTTGGAAACCTAGAAATATAAATTATGAAGAAAACAATAGGCTATTAGAATTTTGTCCATGCAGGGTTGAAAGGAATAAATTTGGGTTACTAGAGAAACACAAGGACTATGTACTTAGGGCTTGTGATTATCACAAGAAGTAGGAAAACATCTAGGAATGCCATACAAAATTTCTTTATATATTATTTTTTCAATAAATTATTTTTGGGTTGAAATTGTTTCTCATAACGTTTGCAAACAGGGAAAGCTGCATCTAATCGCCCATAATCTTATTTTTGTGAAATGACATGGATCCACAGTGGCATCTCTTATTTATGATATAGTTATATGTGTAATTTATATATATCAGCATGCATTTGCTTATGCATGTTCATATGTTACTTTGTTTGTATGATTTTCTTCATTGTCTTTCCTTCTGATGGTTTAGATTGTTATTGATAATGTACAGGCTTCGAGAGAAAGCAACATCTAGAAACCACAATGAATTTTATTTTAAGATGATCAACACTAGTCATTAATGATCAAAACTAGTCATTAATGGTACTTTTTGGTATAAAATAATTATATTAGTGTAACTTGTATAACTAAAAATATTTACATTACACATAGGTTTTGAGGCTTTGGAAGGTCGCCTCATTCTTAAATTTTGACATCCTTCTTTTTGAAGGTTTGACTTTGAAACCCATAATATCTGGAGTACTTCTGATATGCCAAAGATTTGAATATTCAAAACAAAATGTTGTTGTTGTAGGGCTACAACTTTTAAAACCATGCCTAAGCTAGACTGATTTAACATTAAGCCCAAATGCAAATAAATCATTTGACACTTAATGTTGACTTTTAGGCTGAAATGAGTTACTCTGACTTTGACACGATTGATCTACAAATTAACACTCCACTCAACTACTTGGGCTAGGCCAAATTGACAATACACACACTCACACACTCTGTTTGTAGTCTTACCTTTACATTGGCGGCACCACTTTTGCCATGGCTAACCAAACACCCAAGAATAATCCCGAATCAAGCACTCATTGGGTTAGAAGGAGAAGCATTTGGGTTCTGTTTCAGGTGGTGGATTGGGACCCTACCATTAAGGATAATTCAGTTGTGGTTGAAGGCACTATTGAATTCCCATGAACAAGCTCCAACTCGATATTTGTATGAGATCTCCAGCCAAGTTGGGCTATCCAAACTACCTCCTAGTTAACTTTTCTGGCTTCAGTTGCTTTCTGCTTTTACTTGTTAGTATTGTTGTTCCTATAGTATAGGGATGCTTTGCAAAAGGTCTTAGGTTATAGCAGATACACTTGGACTTTCCAAGACAACATAGTGTTGAGCTTTAACAACTGTGTGAGGCCTATTTTCCGCTTTGACAGGCCCCTGATAGCCATGAATGTAACCATTTTTCTAAGATATTAATACATGAGTATACTAGATTACAAAAGAAACCCCATAAATATGGAACCCTAATCTCAGCTCTGTTAGATACATTTGTGAGATTTGGGTTTAGGAAGAATCTCTAGCAGACACTTGATCCATTAATAGTGCAATCAAAAGTGGGACATCTGCTGTGCAGTAATGATAAGGAATGATTGCCACACAAGGCTTCAACAAAACACTTCAGAACTTGAACATTTAGTCTTGAAGCATGCAGAGATAAGAGATTATATAGTTTTGTTAATGATATAGGGATGATAGAGTCTACGACGATAACATAAAATGATTATGTATTAAAAAATAGCGTAAAATGATTATGCATTAAAAAATAGTAGAAACTTATCTTCCTTTGGTTCTCTTCTTAATCTTCACATAAATACATAACTGATTTTTTAGTTATCAGATTCAAATCAACCTAGAATATGTCATGTTCATATGCCAATTTCAATTTTTGAACATGGATTGTATGTAAGATTAAATAGGCTTTATTGTGAACAGATATGACACTTACCCAACATATATCTCAAAACTAATATTACCATCGTAGCCTAGAAATGACTCTACTCTTGCATTTGCAAGTGCTGCAGGGAACTAGGCAAGACAAGGCAAGTGATAATGAAGAAATACTAAGAGTGCACACATTTCTATTTTAGGTACGCACTACATTTATTTTATTTTATTTCAGTCAGTAGCTCTCTTGGAAATGGTTGAGTGATGGTATAAAACCTACCTTATAGGAATTTATTATTTTATTCTTAACAGGAAGAAGGATGGGTGGTTTGGTGTGACTCCAAGAAATGATTATCTGCCCAAAAAAAAACTAGTGATAGAGACTTCTCTGCAACTTTAGCTTGTTATGGAGTCGATCATAATAGTTCATTACCCGAATTAGATTCATTGGATATGAAGCTTCCTCAGGAACTAGATCACCACCAATTTGGATAGCAATCACATCAATTGGGCTGCAAAAAGGAGATGGAGCCAACTCGAATTGTGAAAGCCAGTAGTGGAGAAGATAACTTTGTAGGTCACCAATAGATTGAGAATTGGCCTATATCATGTTGCCATGAACTGTGTTAATTTTCCATCTTTTGTAAAACCTTCATGAAGACATAATTGTCAATCAACTGTAGATTCAAATGCATATACACTATTACAATTATTTGTTATCAAGGAAGCCAATTCCAATTATACAAGGGTCTTGAAATTGTGGTTTAACAACTTGATATGAATTTAATTTCCACTATTTTAGGTGATTGAAGATTTGAATTTATATGTTAGAGAGTAAACCCTCTTGTAGGATGGAGAAATCTAGAACATTTTTCTTTTGCCTCATAGTATGTCTTAAATTGAAGTTCCAACTGAGGATCCTGCATGTTCAAATGACATGAATGTATTTTCAGCAAATATAAATGTGTTGCCTTATTATTTTCAATGCTTTCTAGAATTGTTTTCATTTAGATTTAAAATGACTTTGCTGTTAGGTTTAAAAGTAATGGATTTATTTTTTATTTTGTCTCTAAAGATACATAAATGAAAGTGTCTCTACAAAGACAAATCAAATTGTCTCTACAGAGACAATAATTCCTGTCTTTATAGAGACAATAATAATATGTGTTCTAAATTGTCTTTATAGAGACAAATTTTTAAGACAATAATTTTGAGACATTAAATTTTGAGACAGCAGCTTAAAGACAATATTTAAGACAATACACAAATTTATTTTTGTGTTAAGTTAAGACAATTGACTCAAATATTGTCTTAAAACCCCCTACATGTAGTAGTGCTTGTACATCCCTCATCATTATAATGCACTGTGTTTTGTGTATACTGTGAATGATTTAGGCTCTGGCATCCACTCAAGCCTCCCTCAACTTGGTCTCTCGCATCCTATATAATGTATATTGTAATTTTTTCGCTTGATTTGTCACCTCCCGCATTGTGTGGTAGTTGTTGCTTTTTTTTTAGGCTGTGGTTCACAGACACCTTGGTCAACGGGTGGTCGCTACGTCCATAAAAAAATCTGGGTTCATCGACCCCGAAGAGAATCTATTCCCACAACCCACTAGCAAGGCCTAACCCCAAGGGCTTCGGGCAGAATGGACCGTGTGACCTCCCGATTGGTGAGACACTGATTTTGACCAACTGTGTTGCTTTTATAATAACAAATGATCTTTTATGTCATATTTCATTATAAAGTTCATATATATATATATTTTGAGTGAGTGTTATATT